>CM038676.1:366723474-367024068 GCA_021605205.1 Aegilops longissima
ACGAATTCCTCCCGGTCCCTGCGTTGGAACAAGGGAACGAAGGCGCTAGGCGGGTACTCCTGGTTGTCCCCGACTATGAGGCGCACCACGGCGTCCAATTCATCGCCAGGCAGGTCCTCTGGCCTCAGGTGGGTCTTGTTCTCCTTTTCTTCAAGTTCCCAGAGGGGGCGCGCGCACGCCTGGAGTGGGGCAACCCGCAGCATCAAGAACTCCCTCAGGAGCATCTCCCCTATAATCTTGGCCGCCCTCGCGTTGCCCGGCTTCAGGTCGGTCATCATCTGCCCCAACACTGATGATGCCCGCTCATCGACAAGCTCCACCTTGGGCCACCCCTTGCCCTGCCGAGGCGCCTCCGTCAGCAACGCCAGGCGCGGATCGGCACGCTGGGCATCCATCATGACCCATTTGGATCAGATGTTGTCGGCCCTCTTCCCGGTGCTCGAGATCGAGTTGGTCTTGCTGCACACGACGAAGTTAGAGATGTGACCCTCGCTGACACGAAGGAAGAAGAAATGGCGAAGCAACGCCACAGACGGCATCACGCCCAGGTACGCCTCGCAGTAGTAGGCGAAGATGGACAGGAGGAGGATAGAGTTGGGATGGAGATGCAGCGCCTGCAGACCGTAGTGGTCGAGGACCTCATATAAGAAATCAGAGAAGGGAGGAACCAACCCAACGGCAACGCTGCTCGAGAAGAACGGGAAGTAGGTGCTTCCCTCGGGCTCCGGCACGTCGGAGGCAAGCCGGAGCTTGGTTGCCCCCCACTCATTGCTCTCGCCCGCCGTCAGCAGGCGCACGGAGGCGAGGCTTTTCTCCGTGATGGTGGGCGCCTCCAGGGCCGGCTCAGACCAAGCCAGCGCTGAGGAAGTCTTGACTTTGCGCGTCGCCATGGATTGCGGGTGCAGGATGAGATTGGGGCGGATCTGGAGGTAGTGGTGGCGAGGAACAAGAAAGGGGATCTGGAGCGAGGCAAGGAAGAAGCAATGAAGGCAAGTGCTGCCTGCGCCAGCCTTTTGTCAGGTCAGGCAGTTGCCGAGGCAGCGTGGGGAAGCGGAGATGCCCATGTCCAATCAACCGCCACGCGTCAACCCAGGCCGCAGGCTTTTGGGGCCCGCGGTGCTCCGAACTTGACCCTTGGCTTCGCCGCGAAGCCAAGCCCAAGCGCACCTTGGGCCCGGGGGCTACAATCGGTGTTCTGGGAACGGGGGTCCCCAGACTTGCCTGCCTACGGGCCACAGCATGGCTAAGCCAGCAGGCCGTACGGCCCATCTTCATCAACAAGGCATCTAAGACCCTCGTGAGGGTCCAAGCCTCGCGAGGCGGACGACGCAAGACCTCCTCTGGAGTAGCCTAACCAGACATGCTCGCGAGGAGCGGATATACCAAGGAGGGGCAAAACCTCACGAGGCTCTCATGATGTGAGCCATGACGAACGGCACCAGGCGGGCACCAGCGCGCGCAACGTCCTTATTTCCTCTTTGGTGCTAAGGAGGCCAGCGCAGGCGAAGAGTATCGAGGCATTAGGCAAAGGTTGCTATATTGATACAACGAGACCAAGATCAGGAGGACGGCAAGACGGAGGTCATCGTGGAGCCCAAGACGGCGTCATCACCAGAGCTTTTCGCAGGCGAAGACCGCTTTTGTCAGGATAGCTTGTACTAGCTGTCCCCCTTCAAATTTGCCCGCCGTTGTTGGCTCCCTTCCTGCTTGATATTTGGGAAGAGGACCAGGGCCTATATAAGTAGAGCTAGCCACCATAGTAGAGGCATCTCATCTAAGCTTGATCCAACCCGATCAAGAGCCTAGTCACAAGAACACCTCAACCTCAGGAGGTTGTTCTTCCCTTGTACTATTCATCATCAGCCCAAGAGGCAATCCACCACCACCATAGTGGAGTAGGGTATTACACCACAACGGTGGCCCGAACCAGTATAAACCTCGCGTCTCTCTGTGTTGCGAGTTCGTCTAGTTCGTCCGCGAGATCTTTGCGAGCTAGGGCGTAGATTGGTAGGAGGGAAAAACTTCACGCGCAACCCAAGTGTTCGAACCTCAAGGGTTTGCCGGAACCCCACATCCGACAGATCCGGATGATGTTAGTGGTGTTGCCGGAGTTGCTCAAGATTCTCAAAACACGTTGAGGCTAGTCAACAAGAGTGGTGATGTTGTCACCTACAACTATATGAAGGACTATAAGGGCAACGCTAAAAAATGTCTAATGGCAAAGGCCGTGGTGGAAGACGAAGAGGACCAAAGCTCTCCTGACAAGGTCAAGGTAACCCCACGATCAAACCATCCTCTTTTCACTCCTCCTACTCCTAGTGATGAGTATCTTGATGCGGAGTATAGTTACGAGGATGATGATATAGATGATCCTACGTCTGCTAAACTAAATAAGTTCATGTGCTCCCTCAAAGGAAAGAAGCTCACTATGTTTCGTATGCTTATGGAGATGGTGAGTAAGCACACCATCACCATTAAGGAACTCGAAAGCCTCTTCACCAAGGAAAAGGAAAAATATGAAATCCTTGAGCGAAGTCTGATGTCTACTACACAACCTTCTTCTTGTAGACGTTGTTGGGCCTCCAAGTGCAGAGGTTTGAAGGACAGTAGCAAATTTCCCTCAAGTGGATGACCTAAGGTTTATCAATCCGTGGGAGGCGTAGGATGAAGATGGTCTCTCTCAAGCAACCCTGCAACCAAATAACAAAGAGTCTCTTGTGTCCCCAACACACCCAATACAATGGTAAATTTTATAGGTGCACTAGTTCGGTGAAGAGATGGTGATACAAGTGCAATATGGATGGTAGATATAGGTTTTTGTAATATGAAAAATATAAAAACAGCAAGGTAACTAATGATAAAAGTGAGCACAAACGGTATTGCAATGCTAGGAAACAAGGCCTAGGGTTCATACTTTCACTAGTGAAAGTTCTCTCAACAATAATAACATAACTGGATCATATAACTATCCCTCAATATGCAACAAAGAGTCACTCCAAATACACGAATTGCGCAGAACAAACGAAGAGATTATTGTAGGGTACGAAACCACCTCAAAGTTATTCTTTTGGATCGATATATTCAAGAGTTCGTAATGGAATAACACCTTAAGACACAAATCAACCAAAACCCTAATGTCACCTAGATACTCCAATGTCACCTCAAGTATCCATGGGTATGATTATATGATATGCATCACACAATCTCAGATTCATCTATTCAACCAACACAAAGAACTTCAAAGAGTGACCCAAAGTTTCTATCGGAGAGTCAACACGAAAACGTGTGCCAACCCCTATGCATAAGTTCACGAGGTACGGAACCCGCAAGTTGATCACCAAAACATACATCAAGTAGACCACGTGATATCCCATTGTCACCACAGATAAGCACATGCAAGACATACATCAAGTGTTCTCAAATCCTTAAAGACTGAATTCAATAAGATAACTTCAAAGGGAAAACTCAATCCATTACAAGAGAGTAGAGGGGGAGAAACATCATAATATCCAACTATAATATAAATGCTCACGATACATCAAGATCGTACCACCTCAAGAACACGAGAGAGAGAGAGATCAAACACATAGCTACTGGTACATACCCTCAGCCCTGAGGGTGAACTACTCCCTCCTCGTCATGGAGAGCACCGGGATGATGAAGATGGCCACCGGTGAGGGATCCCCCCTCCGGTAGGGTGCCAGAACAGGGCCCCGATTGGTTTTTGGTGGCTACAGAGGCTTGCGGCGGCGGAACTCCCGATCTAGGTTTCTTTCTGGAAGTTTGGGGTTATATAAGAGGTGTTGGAGTCGGGAACAAGTCGGGGGGGGGGGGGGTCCCCGAGGCGTCCACAAGGTAGGGGGACGCGCCTAGGGGGTAGGGCGCGCCCCACCCTTGTGGTGGCCTCAGGGATCTTCTGGCCCACTTTCGGTACTCCGTGGGCTTCTTCTGGTCCAAAAATGATCTCCGTCAAATTTAAGCTCAATTGGACTCCGTTTGGTTTTCCTTTTCTGCAAAACTCAAAAACAAGGAAAAAACAGAAACTGGCACTGGGCTCTAGGTTAATAGGTTAGGCCCAAAAATCATATAAAATAGCATATAAATGCATATAAAACATCCTAGAAGGATAATATAATAGCATGAATACTTCATAAATTATAGATACGTTGGAGACATATCAGCATCCCCAAGCTTAATTCCTGCTCGTCCTCGAGTAGGTAAATGATAAAAGAAATAATTTATGAAGTGTGAATGCTAGCAGGTGTACAAGTTTGATCAATGATAATTTCAATCACCTTTTGTAACATCATTATATGTCATAACAGTAGCTCATATCATAAAGCTTCTCATGCTCAAGTAACAAGCTATTCACATGTTAAAGTATAGATCATAAACTTTCTTGAAAACTAACAAACAGTTCTCAGTCATCAAAAAATTGCAATTCATCTTATTTTCAGGAAGGGTCTATGTAAGACCTTTGAGTTAGCAAATCCCACATACTCAACTATCATATAGTCTTCCATGATTGCTACCACTCAAAGCATATTTTTAGAACAATTAGCATCCATCGAACACAGAGAAAGATAGGGGCTTAATGTTTCTCCTCCCAACTTATTTATTATATAGATAATTGTCAACAATAATAATTCATGATCAAATATATTTGAATGTCCATATATGCTTAGATCTTTCTACATCACATGATGATTGCCAACTAAAAAGTAGGTTGGAATGAGAAGGAATACTACTGACTCTTGCATAAAAGTAAAAGATACGCCCTTCGCAGAGGGAAGTAGGGATTTGCAGAGGTGCCAGATCTCGAAGCTAAAACAGAGATGAAAATAATTTTGAGAGGTATGCTTTCATTGTCAACATAACGACCAAGAGTTCCCAATATCTTCCATACTAGATACATTATATGCAGTTCCCAAACAGAAAGGTAAAGATTTTACTCCCCCTCCACCAACAATCACACTCCATGGCTTGTCCGAAACAACGGGTGCCGTCCAACTATCAACAATCCTGGGGGAGTTTGTTTAAATTATTTGCGAATTTGTTTTTGATCTTTTGATCATAGGACTGGGCATCCCAGTTACCAGCCATTTTCTCCTGAATGATGAGCGGAGTCCACTCATCGTGAGAATAACCCACCTAGGATGGAAGATACTGACAGCCCCTAGTCACTACATGAGCGACTCGGGCATACAAAACAGATTATTATTTGAAGGTTTAGAGTTTGGCACATGCAAATTTACTTGGAACGGCAGGTAAATACCGCATATAGGTAGATATGGTGGACACTCATGGAAGGAACTTGGTTCAAGGATTTTGGATGCACAAGCAGTATTCCTGCTTAGTACAGAATTTTTGGCTAGCAAAGGATTCTAAATATCAAGCAACACATGTTAGAGGATCCATAACAATATAACTTCTATACAAATATACCCAATCATAACTCATTATGTTGTCTTCCTTGTCCAACTTCAACTAATTTACTCAGGTTTGAAAATAATTAATGGGGCTCACAATCATAGAAGATGTCCAAGATAGTATATTTATATGTGAAATCTCTCTTCCTTCAATATTCTTTCATGAATTGTTCAAGTGGCCAATACAATGTTCGCTAACCTTCAATAAATTTACCACCTCTACTTCTTATATGTGAAGTCATTACTCCCCTTTGGATAAGCATATGAAACATATATAATTTCAGATTTATGATATTCAAATCATTCAACTATTTACTCATAGGATATAAGTGAAGCACATGAGTAAATGACAAACTACTCCAAAAAGAAATAAGTGAAGATCAGTGAATAGATAAATAATTATGTAGCTATGTGAATACTCTATCTCATTTAAGAATTTCGGATCTTGGGATATTATTCAAACAGCAAGCAAAACAAAATAAAACGACATTTCAAGGATAGCACTCATCATGTGAAGAAGCAAAAACTTAGGCTCAACCGATACTAACCGATAATTGTTGAAGAAGAAATGTGGGATGCCTACCGGGGCATCCCCAAGCTTAGATGCTTGAGACTTCTTGAAATATTATCTTGGGGTGCCTTGGGCATCCCCAAGCTTGAGCTTTTGTGTCTCCTTAATTCCTCACATATCACGGTTTCCTAAATCTCGAAAGCTTCATCCACACCAAACTCAACAAGAACTCGTGAGATAAGTTAGTATAAACCAATGCAAAAACCTTATCATTTTCTACTGTAACAAATCACTAAAATTATTTTTCAACATTGCATACTAAATGCCTCTGCATATTTAATACTCCTATCCTCAAATAGAATCACTAAAGAAGCAAACATATGCAAACATAAAAGCAATCTGCCAAAACAATACAGTCTGTAAAGAATGCAAGATTCATTATACTTCCCTAACTCCAAGCATTATGAAATTCTACCACACTGTAGAAAATTTATCAGAGCTCAATATGCAAAAAGTTTCAACATTTTATCATATTCTGACTTTTCTAGGGAATTTTTTGCAACAACGGTAAACTTTCTATTTTCAAACAGCAACATGTATACTTGCAAAATAAGCATGGTAAAGGCTATCCTTGACATTTTTATTGAAAATAGAGATGCAAAACATTATTCTAAATAGCAGCAAGCAAATAATATCAAAATAAATTGATGCTCCAAGCAAAACACATATCATGTGGTGAATAAAAATATAGCTCCAGGTAAAGTTACCGATGAACGAAGATGAAAGAGGGGATGCCATCCGGGGCATCCCCAAGCTTACGCTCTTGGTTGTCCTTGAATATTACCTTGAGGTGCCTTGGTGTAATGCCCCGGATGCAACTTTCCATATTCGTAACTCCAACTCTTGCCATTTCCGGCTATGTGATATGTTTTTTCCTCCGTGGTTGGGTTTTGTCTTTTGTTTTGCATTGTGTTCATGTCATGCATCTCATCTCATAGCATCATGCGCATTGCATTTACATGTTTTCATAAAACTTGTAGCCGTTCGCAGTTGCCCTTTCTCTCTTTGCCTCTGTTGTCATTTTGTCAGGCCCTTTTCCTCATTGACCTCTCTTGACCCCTCGTGTGTGTGTACGAAACTGCTCCAAACCCGACCCGCTCTGTTGTTACCGGTGGGTCCGGAACATCCCCTAACATCTATAAAACATCTCCGTTTTATTATTTGGGCTACCTAACCTATTTATTCTCGACCGCCCGATTTCGATCGGACGGACCGGATTGAGCATGCCCTTCCACTTACTATATAAATAGACGCCTAACCCTAGATCCTAGTGGCTTGTCCCATCCATTCCCCTCCTTGCGCCGCCACCCACTCCCTCGGGATCCTTCCCCGACCAGCCTCTCTCTTCCTTGGGATCGCTCCCGATCCAAAATCCTCCAACAGAGCCCTTTTCGATCCAGATCCTCTCTCGCCCTCAGACCACCTCCCTCGATTTGCGCCGCCGCCCAACCACTCTCTCCAACAAGCGCCTACCTCCTCGTCCCCCTGCCCGCAGCAGCGGAGCAGGAGCCCTCGCGCCCGAGCCTCGCCGACCCTGCAGGTCGCGCCCTCCGACGACCCCGCCGCCGGCCGCCACGACCAGGACCGGCCTTGTCCCGCTCCTCTCCTCCTCCTGTTTTTCCCTCTCTCTCTCTCTCACGGTGGCCCACTCTCTCTCCTTCCCAGGACGAATAGGAGCTCCCGCCGCTGCGCCATGTTGTCGTTCCTCTGCTTCTTCCCCGAGCGCCGCGTCAAGCTTCCGCCGCCCAAGCTGCGCTGTCGCCTGCCGCAGTTCCTGTCGCCGTCGTCTTCAGCGGTTCCTGACGAGGACGGCGCCCTCCTGTCCGTCTCGAGCGCCAAGTCCCAGCGCTGCCCCTTCCTCCTCTACTCCAACCCACGCCTCCGGCAGCCTCGTCGTCGTCGTCGACTAGGTGACCAGCTGCGTCACCGGCGACCTCCTCCAGCAGACCCGTACCACCCCTCTCTTCCCTGCCTCCCCTTCTATCTTCTTGTTCTTCTCTCTCTCACCTCCTCTTCTCTGACCTGTCGCAGGTTCGCCATGGGCTCCCGTTGGAGCACTGCTGCCAGGGAACCTCGTCGAAAACCACTAGATCCGGCTGGCCTCCGCCGCCCCTTGTCTGTTCCTGCCGGATCCCTGGTGGGCCCGACCCGGCTACGGTGCCCTCACGGAGACCACCTGCATCGCCATGCCGCTGACCCTGCCGAGCTGCTCTCGCCGTCCGCTTCGTCCCGTTGACCCGTTCAAGCGCCCGGCGTAGCCAGCCTCTGGGCATAGCAGCGCATCAGGTCAGCGCCTCCTCACCTCGCGGCTGGCCCGCAGCCAGCGCCAGGCCTCCTCTGCTTCCAGTCGGGCCTTGGCCCATGGTGAGCTGCCCCCAGCGCCTGTTCCTGTTAGGCCCGCAGCCAGTTTCGGCCCGTGTAGTTTTTTTTTCTCCCTTGCTGCGAATTTATCCTTTTATCCAGAAAACTGCATATTTACAGAAAAACCCTCATGTTCATGCATGTAATAACTAATCAACCATGCATCGGTTTAAAATGTTTTATATATGTTAAATGCTTAGAATTTTGTCTAGTTTCATAATATCCAACTTTCGTCCATGTTTAAACTGTTTAAATGTGTTGTTTGAATTATTTTGCATAAATGCCATGTTAAAATGATTTATTTCATAACTAAATAACCGTAACTGCAATTTTAATAAACTTTATATGTAAATGGGGAGGAAAAATGCCTAGTTTAACATGGTAGCATTACTTTGCATGTTTAACAACTCTAAAATATATTTTAGGACAGAACTGTACCAAATCAAAAAATATGCTTATGGGGATTCTCCGGAATTGTTGTTTGTTGTTCCGGCCTCATTTAAATTTGCCTAGATAGGTAGTTTTTATTATGCTTCACCTCTTGCCATGTTTAATAACATTTAATATTGTTGGGTACCTAATTGCGAGTGAACTAAATAATTGATGTGGTGTTTCGTCAATATGCAACTCGTTGCATATTGGGCTCCATTTAACTTGTAGTTTTGTTTGCGCATATATTGTCATGCCATGCTATTTAAACCGGACATGCATCATACTTGTTTGTGCATCATGCCATGGTTATGCTTGTGTGTTTACAATGTTGTTTGTTTCTTTCCGGGTTGCTTCTCTCGTTAGCTTCGGTTTCGTTCCGGAGTTGTGAGTATTCGTTCGACTACGTCCGTTTGTCTTCTTCATGGACTCATTCTTCTTCCTTGCGGGATTTCAGGCAAGATGACCATACCCTCGAAATCACTTCTATCTTTGCTTGCTAGATGCTCGCTCTTTTGCTATGCCTATGCTACGATGCCTACCACGTGCTATATCATGCCACCCATATTGCCATGTCAAGCCCCTAACCATCCTTTCCTAGCAAACCGTTGTTTGGCTATGTTACCGCTTTGCTCAGCCCCTCTTATAGCGTTGTTAGTTGCAGGTGAAGATGAAGTTTGTTCCTTGTTGGAACATGGAGATGTTGTTCCTTGTTGGAACATGTTTACTTGTTGGGATATCACAATATATCTTATTTAATTAATGCATCTATATACTTGGTAAAGGGTGGAAGGCTCGGCCTTATTCCTGGTGTTTTGTTCCACTCTTGCCGCCCTAGTTTCTGTCATATCGGTATTATGTTCCCGGATTTTGCGTTCCTTACACGGTTGGGTGATTTATGGGACCCCCTTGACAGTTCGCTTTGAATAAGACTCCTCCAGCAAGGCCCAACATTGGTTTTACCATTTTCCACCTAAGCCTTTTTCCCTTGGGTTCTGCAGACTCAAGGGTCATCTTTATTTTAACCCCCGGGCCAGTGCTCCTTCGAGTGTTGGTCCAAACCGTTAGCCGCCGGTGTACCAGGGCAACTCGGGTTCGCCTATCGGAAGTTTGGACAATCCGTGTGCCCCGAGACCGAGATATGTGCAGCTCCTATCAGATTTGTCGGCACATCCGGCGGCTTTGCTGGTCTTGTTTTATTGTTGTCGAAATGTCTTGTAGCCGGATTCCGAGATCGATCGGGTCTTCCGGTAGAAGGAATATCCTTCGTTGACCGTGAGAGCTTATAATGGGCTAAGTTGGGACACCCTGCAGGTATTATCTTTCAAAGCCGTGCCCGCGGTTATGAGGCAGATGGGAATTTGTTAATGTCCGGTTGTAGAAAACCCGAAGTTGATCTTACCTAAAATACACCATCTGCGTGTGTAACCGTGATGGTCTCTTCTCGGCGGAGTTCGGGAAGTGAACACGGTGTTGGAGTTATGTTTGACGTAAGTAGTTTCAGGATCACTTCTTGATCATAGTTGTTCGACCGTGCTTTTGCCTTCTCTTCTCGCTCTCATTTGCGTATGTTAGACACCAGATATGCTAGTCGCTTGCTGCAGCTCCACCTCACTACCTTCTCCTACCCATAAGCTTAAATAGTCTTGATCTCATGGTGTGAGATTGCTGAGTCCCGTGACTCACAGATACTTCCAAAACCAGTTTGCAGGTGCCGATGAAACCGTGCAGGCGACGCACCCGAGCTCAAGGAGGAGCTCGATGAAGATCTTGTTCATTGTGTTGTTTCTTTTTAGTTGATCGGTAGTGGAGCCCAGTTGGGACGATCGGGGATCTGTGTAGCATTTGGGGTAGTCTTCTTTTATTTTGGTTCCATAGTCGGGCCTTGATTGTATCTGTATGATGTAATGCTTTACTCATGTATTGTGTGAAGTGGCGATTGTAAGCCAACTATGTATCTCTTTCCCTTATGTATTACATGGGTTGTGTGAAGATTACCTCACTTGCGACATTGCTTTCAATGCGGTTATGCCTCTAAGTCGTGCTTCGACACGTGGGAGATATAGCCGCATCGAGGCGCTACAAGTTGGTAATCGAGCCATCCCGACTTAGGAGCCCCCGCTTGATTGTTTGCTGGCGTTGTTGAGTCTAGAACAAAAATGTTTTGAGTCTTAGGATTTTATATATCGGAGAGTAGGATTCTTTTTACTCCTCAGTCCCTTCGTCGCTCTGGTGAGGCATCCTGACGTAGAGTTTTGACTCTCCTCTCCTCAAATTTCACAAAAAAAAATTAGGATCACGCGGGTATCTTGGAATCGTTCCGATGGTTTTGTGACGAGAACATTGTTCTTGGTGCCTCCTGACATTTAGGGGTTGTGGCAGTATCCCGAGGAGTTGAGCTCCGAGGTGTTGTCGTCACAATTTTATCGTTGCAGTTCTGGAATACCCGAGCTTTGCCGACATCGAAAATCTCTTTTGTACAGTTGTTGGTGAGATAACCTCGATAACCCAGTACTGGGGCGAGCTCGAGAGTATTGCCATGACTCGTATAACGGATGCTTTTCGAAGGTCGAGGTAAACGATTTCCGAAGGTTTCTTGGTTATGTGTTGAAGGATGGATACAATTTGGATCTAGGTATTGTTAGTTTGGGTGATATATTTTGTGTCCCTGATCCCCAACACCTGATTGCATAACCAGAAAGTTTCGGGAGTTTATAAGTGGGAATTCAAGTATCTCGTAGGATATCTTTCCAACAGACACATGATACGATATGGGATCTATCATATGCTTGTTTCCGGCTTATTCCGCAAGCCAAATCCTTTGTTTTTGTTCCGTTTTGTGGTATTCAAGTTGCTTCAATGCCAAGTGTTGATTCCATACCTTATTCTAAACGGTGTTCTCATATTTCTATGTGGATGCTAATCCTTCTTGTTCATCAAGGTCGTCTTTTCAATCCTTTCCAACCGTGTGCTTTTCTCCAATTAAATCCGATCATTCCAACATTCGCAAGATCAATTCTAAGCTTTTTCTCAACGGTGTTCATTTCATCCGTCCCTAGTTGTCTTTGTTTTCCCACCCTCCCACCCTTTTTATTCAAGGACTCAGATTTCTTAATCAAGTATCCATTTTATTGAGTGAAGTTTCTTCATTCTTTTCCTTTAATGTTTTATCCGGTGATTTCTCATGAAGACGCTAAGGAAGTTTCAACCTTATCATTGTTCCATTCTAATTTTCTTCTCCGGTGGATTTAGTTCAAGATTTCGGTGTTGATCTTATCCCTTTTCCTCTTTTCAAAATGATTTCTCTTGCCGATGCACCTCTTAATCATTCACTTCTCGCTATTCATTTGTTCTGGAGTGTTGAAGATATCTCGGAAGGCTCGTCTTTCCATTCTTAATCCGTTCAAACTATTTCAAGATTGTTATCTCATTCAAGCCATTTAATTCTACCGGTGCAATCTTTATTTCAAGCAATCGTTCAACGGTGTTTCTTTTGAGTGGGCCCTAACCCACAGGTCTTTTTCCAGGATCTTACCTGACTCTGCTAATTCTTTCTGAAGTTATTCTCAAATTCTTTTCAAGTGTGACGTAAGAATGAATTTTCATCAGTCACATGCCTTCTCCAAGGTCGCTTTCAATTTTTTGTTCTCATCTTTGGCTCAACCTTTCCTCTTTTAATCCTTCCGGAGTTTCTCAACAATTCATGGTGATGTTTCTCATCGTCATTCTCAACATGTGAAGACCGAAGAAGAGTTCCTCCTAATCCTTAACCGTTCTTCCAAAGATGCGTAGTTCAAGTTTGATGCCATCCTCTCATAATTGTTTTCGATTGTGGGAATTCTTTTCACCCATCCTGAGCATTTCATGAGTTGTTTCCATTTCTTTCCTCCGAAGGCCATCATGTCATAATTATTCATTCCAGCATTCAGCTCTCGTTCTCCAAATCTTACCGGTGCATCGTTCAAATATCCTCTAATCAGTTCATGATCTCTTTGTTCTATTGTATCTAAATTCCCCTCAAATATCTTCATTCGGTTTCCAATTCTTCCCGGTGAATTGTGCCTTTGCTACTCCCATTTTCAATTTTACGGTGGTTTGTTCAAGATTTCACTTCCTTCGTTATCATATCAAATATTCGTTCTTTCCAATCCTACCGGCGGATCGTTGAAGACCTTCCCAAGTTGAGCAATATCTCTCTTCAATCCTTTTTTTTCAACGAGAATAAGTAGTATGCCTAATCCGTTGCTTGTCATCAATCTAAATTGGTGAAGGATACGCATAACATAATTCTTGTTCTTGTTTCATCCAAGTGATTGATTCATTCTTCCGGAGTTCGTAATGGTATCAATTTCTCAGTTCTAAGTTGTTCATCTTTTCTTTCCAGAGTTCAAAGTTTTCTCGGTTATATCATTTCAAAGCTTCATCTTATCACTGCAAGGCTTCACCTTGTGTTTTCAACTTCTCTTTCTTTTATCATCCTTTTCTTACCGGAGTTCATCATGGAGGCTCTACTTGGTGGTTCATCAAGGATTCTTTTCATTCTTCAATTGTTCTTCAAGATTTCTCTCGAAGTTATGACCCGCCAAGCTATACTAAAAAATAAACATGGTGCTCAACACATGTTTTGCTTTGAGGAGTTCAAGTATTCTTCATCTGGCATTTCGAAGTGCAATTCTTCCTACCTTATCTTTTGAGGTGATGTTATGTCACTCTTGACAATTTCCATTCATGTTCCATGATTCACAAATTGTCAAGAATGAGGTATTTTAAATCCATCAATCTTTTCGTTGGAGTTATCTTGTGTCATATTTCACCTAAAGCCTTCCCTAAGGATTGTTGCTATTTATGGTGCTTATAAATGACACAAGTTCTTCATTTATCCTCCTGGTGAAATAAATTTCTCGTCTCCTTGTTCATACCGATCCAATCTATTGTTTCCTTTAGTGGTCGGTTGTCACCTCATAATGTTGAGATGTTTCCATAAGCCCACTACAAACTTATTCTTTTTGTTGTTGATTTTCCAACAACTCCGTTCAATTCTTCTTTGCAAGGTGCTTTCCAAGTTCATTAGTGGCAGAAGTTGGCATTTTCTTCTCCGTCCCTTTATCCCAATGATCTAACTTCTATTCTTTCGTTACGGAGGCATTGCGATGTTGTGCTCTTCACCCATCACCTCGTATTGTGAGGACCGTGTTCTTTTCATGCTTATCCATTTAACCGGAGGGTTGTGTCATCTCTTCAAGTTCTTTTCATCTTATCAAGTTTTCCTTCTTATTTTAGTCAGAGTGCTGCCCAAATTATATCATTCTTATTGCTTCTCTATCTTGTTTTAACCGGAGTGGTGTCAATATCTATCTTGTCACTTAACCTCTTGGTTCTCGTCGTATCCCATGTTCCCCTTTTCTAACAGAGTGTTTTCAACTTTGTTCATCTTCGTTGTTTTCTTTCTTTCATTTTGTTCAACATCTCAAGGTTCATGGTTTCACTCGTTTGTCGAAGAAGCAACTTAGTTTTACCTCTTATCTTCCTCTTTCGTTTCTCTCCGGTGCCATCCTAGATCTCGGGACGAGATCCTCTCGTAGTGGTGGAGTGTTGTAACGCCCCGGATGCAACTTTCCATATTCGTAACTCCAACTCTTGCCATTTCCGGCTATGTGATATGTTATTTCCTCCATGGTTGGGTTTTGTCTTTTGTTTTGCATTGTATTCATTTCATGCATCTCATCTCATAGCATCATGCACATTGCATTTACATGTTTTCATAAAACTTGTAGCCGTTCGCAGTTGCCCTTTCTCTCTTTGCCTCTGTTGTCATTTTGTCAGGCCCTTGTCCTCGTTGACCTCTCTTGACCCCTCGTGTGTGTGTCCGAAACTGCTCCAAACCCGACCCGCTCTGTTGTTATGGTGGGTCCGGATCATCCCCTAACATCTATAAAACATCTCCGTTTTATTATTTGGGCTACCTAACCTATTTATTCTCGACCGCCCGATTTCGATCGGACGGACCGGATTGAGCATGCCCTTCCACTTACTATATAAATAGACGCCTAACCCTAGATCCTAGTGGCTTGTCCCATCCATTCCCCTCCTTGCGCCGCCACCCACTCCCTCGGGATCCTTCCCCGACCAGCCTCTCTCTTCCTTGGGATCGCTCCCGATCCAAAAATCCTCCAACCAGAGCCCGCACTCGATCTAGATCCTCTCTCGCCCTCAGACCACCTCCCTCGATTTGCGCCGCTGTCCAACCACTCTCTCCAACCAGCGCCTACCTCCTCGTCCCCCTGCCCGCAGCAGCGGAGCAGGAGCCCTCGCGCCCGAGCCTCGCCGACCCTGCAGGTCGCGCCCTCCGACGACCCCGCCGCCGGCCGCCACGACCAGGACCGGCCTCGTCCCGCTCCTCTCCTCCTCCTGTTTTTCCCTCTCTCTCTCTCTCTCACGGTGGCCCTCTCTCTCTCCTTCCCAGGACGAACAGGAGCTCCCGCCGCTGCGCCATGTTGTCGTTCCTCTGCTTCTTCCCCGAGCGCCGCGTCAAGCTTCCGCCGCCCAAGCTGCGTTGTCGCCTGCCGCAGTTCCTGTCGCCGTCGTCTTCAACGGTTCCTCACGAGGACGGCGCCCTCCTGTCCGTCTGGAGCGCCAAGTCCCAGCGCCGCCCTTCCTCCTCTACTCCAACCCACGCCTCCGGCAGCCTCGTCGTCGTCGTCGACTAGGTGACCAGCTGCGTCACCGGCGACCTCCTCCAGCAGACCCGTACCACCCCTCTCTTCCCTGCCTCCCCTTCTATCTTCTTGTTCTTTTCTCTCTCACCTCCTCTTCTCTGACCCGTCGCAGGTTCGCCATGGGCTCCCGTTGGAGCACTGCTGTCAGGGAACCTCATTGAAAACCACTAGATTCGGCTGGCCTCCGCCGCCCCTTGTCCGTTCCTGCCGGATCCCGCCGGCTGGGCCCCGACCCCGGCTACCGGTGCCCTCACCGGAGACCACCTGCATCGCCATGCCGCTGACCCCTGTCGAGCTGCTGCTGCCCGCCGCTTCGTCCCGTTGACCTGTTCAAGCGCCAGCGTGGCCAGCCTCTGGGCATAGCAGCGCATCAGTCGGCGCCTCCTCACTCTGGCTGGCTGGCCAGCCAGCGCCAGCCTCCTCTGCTTCGGTCGGGCCTTGGCCCATGGTGAGCTGCCCCGGCCTTTGTTCTGTTAGGCCCGCAGCCAGTTTGGCCCGTGTAGTTTTTTTTTCCCTCCTTGCATAATTTATCCTTTTATCCAAAACTGCATATTTACGAAAAAACCTCATGTTCATGCATGTAATAACTAATCAACCATGCATCGGTTTAAAATGTTTTATATATGTTAAATGCTTAGAATTTTGTCTAGTTTCATAATATCCAACTTTCGTCCATGTTTAAACTGTTTAAATGTGTTGTTTGAATTATTTTGCATAAATGCCATGTTAAAATGATTTATTTCATAACTAAATAACCGTAACTGCAATTTTAATAAACTTTATATGTAAATGGGGTGGAAAAATGCCTAGTTTAACATGGTAGCATTACTTTGCATGTTTAACAACTCTAAAATATATTTTAGGACAGAACTGTACCAAATCAAAAAATATGCTTATGGGGATTTTCCGGAATTGTTGTTTGTTGTTCCGGCCTCATTTAAATTTGCCTAGATAGGTAGTTTTTATTATGCTTCACCTCTTGCCATGTTTAATAACATTTAATATTGTTGGGTACCTAATCGGGAGTGAACTAAATAATTGATGTGGTGTTTCGTCAATATGCAACTCATTGCATATTGGGCTCCATTTAACTTGTAGTTTTGTTTGCACATATATTTTCATGCCATGCTATTTAAACCGGACATGCATCATACTTGTTTGTGCATCATGCCATGGTTATGCTTGTGTGTTTACCATGTTGTTTGTTTCTTTCCGGGTTGCTTCTCTCGTTAGCCGGTTTCGTTCGGAGTTGTGAGGATTCGTTCGACCACGTCCGTTTGTCTTCTTCATGGACTCGTTCTTCTTCCTTATGGATTTCGTGCAAGATGACCATACCCTCGAAATCACTTCTATCTTTGCTTGCTAGATGCTCGCTCTTTTGCTATGCCTATGCTACGATGCCTACCACGTGCTATATCATGCCACCCATATTGCCATGTCAAGCCCCTAACCATCCTTTCCTAGCAAACCGTTGTTTGGCTATGTTACCGCTTTGCTCAGCCCTCTTATAGCGTTGTTAGTTGCGGTGAAGATGAAGTTTGTTCCTTGTTGAACATGGAGATATTGTTCCTTGTTGGAACATGTTTACTTGTTGGGATATCACAATATATCTTATTTAATTAATGCATCTATATACTTGGTAAAGGGTGGAAGGCTCGGCCTTATGCCGGTGTTTTGTTCCACTCTTGCCGCCCTAGTTTCCGTCATATCGGTATTATGTTCCCGGATTTTATGCGTTCCTTACACGGTTGGGTGATTTATGGGACCCCTTGACAGTTCGCTTTGAATAAGACTCCTCCAGAAGGCCCAACATTGGTTTTACCATTTGCCACCTAAGCCTTTTTTCCCTTGGGTTCTGCAGACTCAAGGGTCATCTTTATTTTAACCCCGGGCGGTGCTCCTTCGAGTGTTGGTCCAAACCGTCACCGCCGGTGGTACCGGGGCAACTCGGGTTCGCCTATCGGAAGTTTGGACAATCCGGTGTGCCCCGAGACCGAGATATGTGCAGCTCCTATCAGATTTGTCGGCACATCCTGGCGGCTTTGCTGGTCTTGTTTTATTTGTGTCGAAATGTCTTGTAGCCGGATTCCGAGATCGATCGGGTCTTCCGGTAGAAGGAATATCCTTCGTTGACCGTGAGAGCTTATAATGGGCTAAGTTGGGACACCCTGCAGGTATTATCTTTCAAAGCCGTGCTGCATGTTATGAGGCAGATGGGAATTTGTTAATGTCCGGTTGTAGAAAACCGAAGTTGATCTTACCTAAAATACACCAACTGCGTGTGTAACGTGATGGTCTCTTCTCGGAGTCCGGAAGTGAACACGGTGTTGGAGTTATGTTTGACGTAAGTAGTTTCAGGATCACTTCTTGATCATAGTTGTTCGACCGTGCTTTTGCCTTCTCTTCTCGCTCTCATTTGCGTATGTTAGACACCAGATATGCTAGTCGCTTGCTGCAGCTCCACCTCACTACCTTCTCCTACCCATAAGCTTAAATAGTCTTGATCTCGGGTGTGAGATTGCTGAGTCCCCGTGACTCACAGATACTTCAAAACCAGTTTGCAGGTGCCGATGAAACCATGCAGGTAACGCACCCGAGCTCAAGGAGGAGCTCGATGAAGATCTTGTTCATTGTGTTGTTTCGTTTTAGTTGATCAGTAGTGGAGCCCAGTTGGGACGATCGGGGATTTGTGTAGCATTTGGGGTAGTCTTCTTTTATTTTGGTTCCGTAGTCGGGCCTTGATTGTATATGTATGATGTAATGCTTTACTCATGTATTGTGTGAAGTGGCGATTGTAAGCCAACTATGTATCTCTTTCCCTTATGTATTACATGGGTTGTGTGAAGATTACCTCACTTGCGACATTGCTTTCAATGCGGTTATGCCTCTAAGTCGTGCTTCGACACGTGGGAGATATAGCCGCATCGAGGGTGTTACACTTGGGCATCCCCAATCTTAGGCTCTTGCCACTCCTTATTTCATAGTCCGTCGAGTCTTTACCCAAAACTTGAAAACTTCACAACACAAAACTCAACAGAAAATCTTATGAGCTCCGTTAGTATAAGAAAATAAATCACTACTTAGGAACTGTTGTGGACTCAATCTAAATTCATATTGGTGTAATATCTACTATATTCCAACACCTCTATGGTTCATACCCTCCGATACTACTCATAGATTCATCAAAATAAGCAAACAACACATAGGAAACATAATCTGTCAAAAATAGAACAGTCTGTAGTAATCTGCATCAAACGCAAACTTCTGGAACTCAGAAAAATCTGCCAAAATAGGAAGACCTAGCTAATTTTATTATTGATCTACTTCAATTAGATCAGTGTTTTATCACTTTCTGGTGATTTTAAACAATTCTTTTCGTGAGCATAAAGTTTCTGTCTTTTTCAGCAAGATCAAATAATTATCATCCAAGAAGATCCTATAGGTCTTACTTGGCACAAACACTAATTAAAACATAAAACCACATCTAACCAGATGCTAGATGATTTATTTATTACTAAACAGGAACAAAAGGAAGGAACAAAAATAAAATTGGGTTGCCTCCCAACAAGCGCTAACGTTTAACGCCCCTAGCTTGGCATGATGATTTCAATGATGCTCACCTAAAAGATAAGAATTGAAACATAAAGAGAGCATCATGAAGAATATGACTAGCACATTTATGTCTAACCCACTTCCTGTGCATAGGGATTTTGTGAGCAAACAACTTATGAGAACAATAATCAACTAGCATAGAAAGGCAAAACAAGCATAACTTCAAAACTTTAAGCACATAGAGAGGAAACTTGATATTATTGCAATTCTTACAAGCATATATTCCTCCCTCATAATAATTTTCAGTAGCATCATGAACGAATTCAACAATATAACCAGCACCTAAAGCATTGTTTTCATGATCTACAAGCATAGAAAATTTACTACTCTCCACATAAACAATTTTCTTCTCATTTGGAATAGTGAGAGCAAACTCAACAAAATAATTATCATGTGAGGCATAATCCAATTGAAAACTAAAATCATGATGACAAGTTTCATGGTTATCATTATTATTAATAGCATATAAGTCATCCAATAATCATCATAGATAGCAACTTTATTCTCATAATCAATTGGAACCTCTTCCGAAATAGTGGATTCATCACTAAATAAAGTCATGACCTCTCCAAATCCACTTTCATAATTGTCACAATAAGATTCAACACCCTCCAAAATAGTGGGATCATTACTTCCTAAAGTTGACACTCTTCCAAACCCACTTTCATCAATATAATCATCATAAATAGGAGGCATGCTATCATCATAATAAATTTGCTCATCAAAACTTGGGGGACAAAAATATCATCTTCGTCAAACATAGCATCCCCAAGCTTGTGGCTTTGCATATCATTAGCATCATGGGTATTCAAAGAATTCATACTAACAACATTGCAATCATGCTCATCATTCACATATTTATGCCAAGCATTCTATGTAATTCTTCTTCTAGTACTTGAGCACAATTTTCCTTCCCACCATTTTCACGAAAGACATTAAAAAGATGAAGCATATGAGGCACCCTTAATTCCATTTTTTAGTTTTATTTTATAAACTAAACTAGTGATAAAACAAGAAACTAAAAGATTCAATTGCAAGATCTAAAGATATACCTTCAAGCACTAACCTCCCCGGCAACGGCGCCAGAAAAGAACTTGATGTCTACTACACAACCTTCTTCTTGTAGACGTTGTTGGGCCTCCAAGTGCAGAGGTTTGTAGGATAGTAGCAAATTTCCCTCAAGTGGATGACCTAAGGTTTATCAATCCGCTGGATGCGTAGGATGAATATGGTCTCTCTCAAGCAACCCTGCAACCAAATAACAAAGAGTCTCTTGTGTCCCCAACACACCCAATACAATGGTAAATTGTATAGGTGCACTAGTTCGGCGAAGAGATGGTGATACAAGTGCAATATGGATGGTAGATATAGGTTTTTGTAATCTGAAAATATAAAAACAGCAAGGTAACTAATGATAAAAGTGAGCACAAACGGTATTGCAATGCTAGGAAACAAGGCCTAGGGTTCATACTTTCACTAGTGCAAGGTTCTCTCAACAATAATAACATAACTGGATCATATAACTATCCCTCAATATGCAACAAAGAGTCACTCCAAAGTCACAAATAGCGGAGAACAAATGAAGAGATTATTGTAGGGTACGAAACCACCTCAAAGTTATTCTTTCGGATCGATCTATTCAAGAGTTAGTACTGCAATAACACCTTAAGACACAAATCAACCAAAACCCTAATGCCACCTAGATACTCCAATGTCACCTCAAGTATCCATGGGTATGATTATACGATATGCATCACACAATCTCAGATTCATCTATTCAAACCAACACAAAGAACTTCAAAGAGTGCTCCAAAGTTTCTACCGGAGAGTCAAGACGAAAACGTGTGCCAACCCCTATGCATAAGTTCACGAGGTACGGAACCCACAATTTGATCACCAAAACATACATCAAGTAGATCACGTGATATCCCATTGTCACCACAGATAAGCACATGCAAGACATACATCAAGTGTTCTCAAATCCTTAAAGACTCAATCCGATAAGGTAACTTCAAAGGGAAAACTCAATCCCTTACAAGAGAGTAGAGGGGAAGAAACATCATAAGATCCAACTGTAATAGCAAAGCTCACGATACATCAAGATCGTACCACCTCAGGAACACGAGAGAGAGAGATAAAACACATAGCTACTGGTACATACCCTCAGCCCCGAGGGTGAACTACTCCCTCCTCGTCATGGAGAGCGTCGGGATGATGAAGATGGCCACCGGTGAGGGATCCCCCCTCCGGCAGGGTGCCAGAACAGGGTCCCGATTGGTTTTTGGTGGCTACAGAGGCTTGCGGCGGCGGAACTCCCGACCTAGGTGTCTTTTTGGAAGCTTGGGGTTATATAAGAGGTGTTGGAGTCGGGATCAAGCCAGGGGGGGTACTCGAGGAGGCCACGAGGTAGGGGGCGCGCCTAGAGGGGTAGGGCGCGCCCCCCACCCTCGTGGTGGCCTCGGGGCTCTTCTGGCCCACTTCCGGTACTCCGTGGGCTTATTCTGGTCCAAAAATGATCTCCATCAAATATCAGCTCAATTGGACTCCATTTGGTTTTCCTTTTCTGCAAAACTCAAAAACATGGAAAAAACAGAAACTGGCACTGGGCTCTAGGTTAAAAGGTTAGTCCCAAAAATCATATAAAATAGCCTATAAAACATCCTAGAAGGATAATATAATAGCATGAATACTTCATAAATTATAGATACGTTGGAGACGTATCAAAGTCCAATATGAGGAAGCATGAAATGACGAACTATGCTTGAAAATTGGTGCAAACATTTATGTTCATACTAAAGATCTTGCCTCCTTGAAAAAGGCTATTGACTCTTGCGAAGAGCTGATGAATGATAAAAGTAAGCTTGTGAAGTCTAATGCTTCTCTCTCTAAGGATTGTGAGCTCCTATCCGTGTCTCTCAAGGCTAAGGAAGAAGAGCTCACCCTTCTTACAAAGAGTTTTGAGATGCTCAAGCTTACTTATCTTGAAACTCTAGCCAAGGCTTACTCTTCTCCTATTACCAATGTTGATGCTTGTACTACTAACTCTAGTAGTGATCTAGCATCTATACTTGAGGAGAATTGGTTTCTCAAGGCTCAAATTGAGAAAGGTCTCATGACATGTGCTCAAGGGCAAAAGAACTTTAATGAGGTATTGAGCCAACACAATGAGGTGTTTGCCAAAGAGGGACTTGGGTTTGACCCAAGCACAAGCAAGAAAGAAGACGTCCGCTCAAAAGTGCACCACCCCTCTAAAAGAAACTTTTGTACGAGAAGGGCACAAGGAGAAAGGTAAGGTTGTTAGTGGGAAGGCCACAAGGGGCATGCCCACTCTCAACAAGCCAAAAGATTTCATGCATCCATCCTATGTACTTCGTAAGACTAAGGATGGAGAAGTTTATGCAAAGTTTGTTGGTCCTCGAAATGCATTTCGGTTTTATGCTATTTGGGTCCCTAAGACCCTTGTGACTAACTTGAGAGGTCCCATTGCAAAATGGGTGCCTCTAACCAAGTAATAATTGTGTGTAGGTTGCCTTCTCCGGTGGAGTAAAATGGGTGATTGATAGTGGATGTACCAATCATATGACCAGAGATAGCAAATTGCTCTATGATTTCATGGAATCTATTCAACCATTTATGAGCATTGTGTTTGGTGGATGATCAAAAGGACAGGTACTCGGGTTGGGCAAGGTGGCTATCACAAATGACATGTCTCTTGCAAATGTCATGCTTGTACAATCCCTTAAATACCATTTGCTTTCTATTCGCCAATTGTCTTCTATTGGTTATGATACACTCTTTGTACTAACGGATGTGAAAGTATTTAAGAGAGATACTCTCGAAGTGGCCTTTGTTGGAGAGTTGGATGGCAACCTTTACACGGTTGATTTCTCTAAAGAGAGCACATTCCATGCAACTTGCCTAATGGACAAGGCCGACAAAGGGTGTCTATGGCATCGCCGGCTAGCCCATGTCGGCATGAGAAATCTTCAAGATCTCTTAAAGGGTAATCACATCCTTGGACTAACCAGTGTATCTTTTGAGATTGATCGTGTGTGTAGTGCATGCATAGCCGGGAAGCAACATCAATCAAAGCACCTACCCATGAATATTGTGTCTACTTCAAGGCCTTTGGAGCTCCTTCATGTGGATCTTTTTGGGCCTCCTTCATGGGATAGTCTTGGTGGGAAAAAGTATGGACTTTCATTGTTGATGATTACTCAAGATATACATGGGTCTTCTTCCTCAAATCCAAGGATGAGACGAAGATCACCTTCATTGATTTTGCCAAGCAAGCACAATGCAAGTTTGACAAAGAAATCTTGGCAATAAGAAGTGATAATGGCTCTGAGTTCAAGAACTACACCTTGGAAGAGTTTCTTAGTGATAAAGGGATTGAGCATTAATATTCAGCTCCATACACTCCCCAACAAAATGGTGTAGCATAAAGGAAGAACCGCACACTTGTGGAGATGGCAAGGTCCATGTTGGATGAATACAAGTCGCCACATAGTTTTTGGGCCGAGGCCATCAATACCGCATGCCTTGCATCGAACCGGCTCTTCATCCGCACTATATTGGAAAAGACTCCATATGAGCTCCTAACTGGGAACAAGCCGAATGTCAAGTACTTTCGTGTATTTGGGTCCAAATGTTTCATCCTCAACAAAAGAGAACGGTTAGGAAAATTTCAATCCAAAACCATTGAGGGCATATTTGTTAGCTATGGATCAAACTCTCACGCAAATCCAATGGATGTGTTGTAGAAACTTGTGACGTGGTGTTTGATGAATTTAATGGCTCCCATAGGGAGCAAGTTGATCTAAGTGATGTAGGTGAAGAAGATTCTTCTCAAGATATTTTGACCATGGGTGTTGGTGCACTTCTTCCAATGGAACAAGAACCTCATGATGATGAAGAAGAAGATGGAAGCTTCACGCATCATCAAACTACTTTAACACCCATACCACCACAAGCTCCTATTGCTCAACCAATGCCCGTAGACCAAGTACAAGATGATGATCAAGTTCCTCTTCATGATAATCATCAAGAACAAGATCATCCTCAAGGGCAAGAAAAAGAAAGTGCAATCATTAACGATGAACCTCAACAAACGCAAGATGAAGAAGAAGATCTTCCACCACACATTAATGATCCATATGTTGAGGACGTGGATGATGGACATGAAGTTGAACCTCATGAAACTCTTACCTCCATCATGCCTCGAGTGGCCGGTCGTGTTGATGTTGACAAAATTCTCACCGGCATATCGGAAGGTAGAGTCACTCATAAACATTTGAAAAAAAATTGTGCTCACTTCTCGTTTGTGTCTAGTGTTGATCCTCTCAAGGTACAAGCGACATTGACGGACAACGATTGGCTCGTTGTTATGCAAGAAGAGTTGAACAGTTTTGAACGCAACCAAGTGTGGTCATTAGTCAAGAGGCCAACTACCGAGCACAACATCATTGGAACAAAATGGATTTTCAAGAACAAGCAAGATGAGAATGGTGTAATCATCCGTAACAAGGCAAGGTTAGTGGCACAAGGGTACTCACAATTTGAAGGTTTGGACTTTGGTGAGACCTTTGCCCCCGTTGCCTGTCTTGAATCCATTCGCATCTTACTTGCTTATGCTGCTTTCAATGGTTTTACATTACATCAAATGGATGTGAAGAGTGCTTTCCTTAATGGTCCTCTACAAGAAGAAGTATATGTATCACAACCACCTGGGTTCGTTGATCCCGATCACAAAGACTATGTGTATAAACTTCATAAGGCTTGTATGGCCTCAAACAAGCACCTCATGCTTGGTACGATCATCTTAAGAAGTTTTTACTCGATGATGGTTTCGTGAGAGGGGTGATCGATCCCACTCTTTTTACTAAGAGGGACAAGGGTGATTTGATCTTATGCCAAATCTATGTAGATGATACCATTTTTGGTTCTCCTAACTTTCATTTGTGCAAGAAGTTTGCGGCTTCCATGACCAAGAATTTTGAAATGTCACTCAATGTGGATTTGAAGTTCTTCCCCGGGTTTCAAATTCAACAACTTCAAGAAGGAATTTTCTTGTCTCAAGCAAAATACCTCAAGGGTATCCTAGAGAAGTTTGGCATGTCTGATGATAGTCCATGTAAGACACCCATGCCAACCAAAATCACACTCACTGAAGACACAAATGGTATTCCTTCGACCCATCTATTTACCGCTCTATGATTGGTTCATTGCTTTATCTCTGTGCATCTAGACTAGACATGTATGCATGTGTGCTAGATTTCAAGCTTCCCCTAGGGAAAGTCATCATAAGGCGGTTAAGCATATTCTTAGATACCTTGTTCACACCCCAAAGTTGGGTCTATAGTACCCCAAGGATGCTAAGTTTGATCTCATTGGGTACACGGATGCGGATTGGGCTGGAGACAAAGTGGATCGTAAGTCCACCTCCGGTGCATGTCAGTTTCTTGGACGCTCCTTGGTAAGTTGGTCCTCGAAAAAACAAAATTGTATTGCCCTCTCTACCGAAGAAGCTGAATACATTGCAACCGCCAGTTGTGCAACTCAATTACTATGGATGAGGCAAACTTTGAAGGATTATGGTATCACCTATAGACATGTGCCTCTTCTATGTGATAATGAAAGTGCCATCAATATTGCTGAGAACCCCAAGGATCATACCCACACCAAGCACATTGATATTAGGTATCACTTCTTGAGAGATCATGTGGAGAAGGGTGATATTGCCATTGCTCATGTTGGAACAGATATGCAACTTGTAGATATTTTCACCAAGCCATTGGATGAAGCAAGGTTTTGTCGACTTAGGCAAGAACTTGGTATCTTGGAGCTTGACAATATTATGTGAAATCTAGTACCCATTCATGCATGAACTTAATGTCTTGTCTTGATGTAGGCATATATTTAGGGGGAGCCACTCAACTCATGAGTACTCTCACCCTATGCAATGCATAAATAGAACAAACACTCTCAAAGCTACCATGTTATTCTAACTACGGCGCTTTACAATGATGGAGTAGTGATTATGCACCCAAGTTAAAATTCTTGCGGTGCCATGTCACGTATACTCAAACATGGGTTAGATCGGTGTGATCCAGGTTTGTTATTGTTGTTTCATTGACATAGGATACTCACTACTTGACATTATACTAATTCTTCTTACTCCATACTGAAATCATCGTTGGTACCTAGGGTAGGGTCATGGACCTGTCCAAGGTGCCCTCCCAAGGACATCTCCTGAAGAAAACACCTTTCAGTCGACCTAGAAGGATTCCACTCGACGGACCTGAAGACACTCGACCATGAAGCCAACCACTCGACCGCGGAAGATCTACTGATCGATCTGACGCAAAGCGGTCGGTCATTAAGTGGCTTTATGGCCATCATAGCACTTTATGTCGACTTTACCAAGAACTCCTATATTAATGCACCTTAATCCCTGCATAAGCGAGGCGGTAGGGTGCAGCGAACTCTATATAAGCCACCCCTCCTCGGTGTAAAGGGTTCGCACCTGTAACCCTTACGCACATAATACAGTCGACCGCCTCCGGGCTCCGAGACGTAGGGCTGTTACTTCCTCAGAGAAGGGCCTGAACTCGTAAACATATTGCATATACAACTACTCCATAGCTAGGATCTTGCCTCTCCATACCTACCCCCCATTCTACTGTCAGACTTAGAACCACGACAGTTGGCGCCCACATTGGGGCCGGTGTCTTAGCGACTTGTTGGAGAAGTTGCAGTTTTTCCGATCCCCTTCATCATGGTTTCAAGCGGAGTTTTGGTTGAGGGCCGCGAGATCCGTCTCGGTGCGCTCACGTTCATCACCGACGACTCCGCTTGGTTGCAGGAGGCTCCACTGACGCCGTCGGCCTCCCGTCCATGGGCAATGCACTTTCGCGCGTGCGTCCGTGGCGTCCTCCTGCGGCAGCCGTCGACCCAGTATCGGTCGGCTCCTGTGCCGTCCTCCCTCACAGTCTCGCGCCGGCGCAAGCGCTCCGGTCGGTCGAGGCTTCAGCGGTGGGTGAGGCATGCGGTGGCCCGCCAGTCGGCCACTCCCCAAGTCGCGGCAATCGAGCCCGACGAATCTCTCTACGGCCTGTTCAATCTGTCGACTAGCTCGAGAGATCGCATCCGAAAGTGCGACAAAGAGCGATCCATCAGCGGAGGTTCTGATGGTCGACGGACCACGTAGTCCTCCTGGTTTCCCCCGCACCGACGGAGGCGTTGGCGGAGGCGAGCCGTCGCAGGTTCACGAAGAGTACCAGCCCGAGCCCCTCACTTCGCTGCTGAGGGAGGAGCTTCGCCGCCGGAACATGGATGCGCTTCACACTCCTATCATTGGAGAAACCCCCGAGACCCATGCCTTAGAAGATGCGCGTTTGGCCAACTTATTGAGCGACTCGACCGAAAATTTCAGCGAGTGCTCGATTTAACAGCGCAACAATGGATCCCGTTGTCGGTCGGCGTCAACTCTTTCCACAGCCGACTCGGTATACGAACTCCCATTCAGAATCTAGCAGCTGCAGCCCGTATAGCGAGTCCATTCAGCCTTCCCAATCGGAGGCTGGCAGGGCTTAATCCAGATCGGGATTTGCTCCGGGCAGCGGAGATCAAAATTAGCTGTATCATTGTCATGAACAGATTCACAGCAGATCCGTCACTGCGAATACAGTCTAGTCGGCACATAGCCCAAGATCGCCCCCGAGGCATGAGGGACATGGAGGCCGGCGTGATCAGTATGAGGACCGATTCGATCGTGATGATCGACGTCGAGTGCCCACTCCTCCCCTTAGGGGTGCGTCATATGTGCCTCGACAGCAAGATGACAGACGCCAACACAATGTTGGGCGAAGGATTCTAGTCGATCCCAGGGAACCAGGCTTTGATGCGAGATCCGTCATCGTTCAAGGTCTGGTCGACAGGAACAGAGCTAACCGAGAAGGCCATGACAGAAATTCGCCCATCAGCAGCAGAGTCCACGTCTCAGGACCAGAGTGTTTTAGCAGGGCCGTCAGAGCCGCGGTGATTCCTCCCAACTTCACGTTGGCGACTGGAGTTAGTAAGTTCACTGGTGAGTCAAAGCCGGATACTTGGCTTGAAGACTACCGAGTGGCTGTTCAGATCGGCGGCGGCAACGATGAAGTGGCCATGAAACACCTACCTCTTATGTTGGAGGGTTCAGCCAGAGTGTGGTTGAATCAGTTAGCACCCAGCAGCATTTACACTTGGGAAGATCTCGCCCGAGTGCTTGTCAGGACATTTGAAGGAACTTGCAAGCGACCAGCAGGATTGACAGAGTTGCAGTCGTGTGTGCAGAAGTCGAATGAAACTCTGAGGGATTACATCCAAAGATGGATCACTTTGCACCAAACAGCAGAGAATGTATCTGATCATCATGCAGTCTGTGCCTTCAAGGAAGGCGTTAAGAACAGAGAGTTGAGTTTGAAATTCGGTCGGACCGGAGATATGACCTTGAGTCGAATGATGGAGATTGCCACCAAGTACGCCAATGGTGAAGAAGAGGATCGGCTCCGGAGTGGCAAGTACAAGTCAGCCGATAATGAAACCGGGGGAGGGAACTCGATCGGAAATGAAGCGAAAGCCGAGCCAGCTGCTCCTGGAGAAGCCTTGGCCGTGACTCCAGGAAAGTTCAAGGGGAAACCCAAGGGGCCTTGGAACCCCAAGAAAGTGAAAGACCAAGATGGAAATGATGTGTTGGACTTGCCATGTCACATTCACACGAAGAAAGATGAAGAGGGTAAAATCATTTACCCAAAGCATACCACTCGACTGTGTCGGCTCTTGATTCAGCAGTTCCAGGGGAAGCAGCCCAAGGACAAGGAGAAGGAGTCGGACAAAGTTGAGGACAAGGAAGATAGTGACGGTGGATACCCCCAGGTCAATTCCACTCTGATGATTTTTCCTGACGTTGAAAGCAAAAATCGATTGAAAGTTATCAACCGAGAAGTGAATATGGTCGCTCCGGCGACACCCAGTTATCTGAAATGGTCGCAGAGCGCCATCACATTCGACCAGTCTGATCACCCGACACACATAGCCACCTCAGGGAGGCAAGCGTTGGTGGTCGACCCAGTCGTCGAAGGCACTCGACTAACTAAGGTTTTGATGGATGGTGGCAGTGGCCTGAACATATTGTACGCAGAGACGTTGAAAGGGATGGGCATTCCGATGTCCAGACTCAGCACCAGCAACATGAGCTTCCATGGAGTCATTCCTGGAAAGAAGGCTGAGTCACTCGGCCAAATTGCTCTCGATGTGGTTTTTGGTGACTACAAGAATTTTCGTAAGGAAAAGTTGACCTTTGATGTCGTGGATTTCCAGAGCGCTTATCACGCTATCCTAGGGAGGCCGGCATATGCGCGTTTCATGGCTCGACCATGTTATGTATACCTCAAACTAAAGATGCCAGGTCCCAAAGGTGTGATCACTGTCACTGGCAATCGGAAGAAAGCAGAAGAGTGTTTTCAGAAAGGCTTTAAGATCGCTGATGCTCAGATGGCAGTGGTAGAGCTGCAAGAGTACCAGAAAACTGCAGACCCGAGTGATTTGTTGCGAACCAAGAAGCCCGCCACGTAGTCAGCGTTTCAGTCGTCCGGGGAGACGAAACCGATTCATATTCACCCGACTGATCCCAATGCTGCTCCGACTCACATCTCAACAACACTCGACTCCAAATAGGAAGAAGTGCTCATCCAGTTCCTCCGTGAGAACTGGGACATCTTCGCATGGAAGCTCACGACATGCGGGTGTTCCTGGGGACTGGCTGAGCATCGTCTATGAGTCGACTCAAAAGTTAAACCTGTCAAGGAACATCTTCGACGGTCCGCCGTCCAGAAGAGAAAGGACATTGGCGAGGAGGTGGCTCGGCTCTTAGCAGCAGAGTTTATCCGAGAGATTTACCACTCCGAGTGGCTCGCCAATGTTGTCATGGTCCCTAAGAAGGACAAGTCACTTCGCATGTGCATAGACTTCAAACATATCAATCGGGCCTGCCCGAAAGATCATTTTACTCTCCCTCGCATCGACCAAATAGTCGACTCGACTGCGGGATGTGAGCGGTTGTCTTTCTTAGACGCCTATTCCGGGTACCATCAGATCCGTCTGTATGGACCCACGAGATCAAAACAGCTTTCATCACTCCATTCGGGTGCTTCTGTTATGTCACCATGCCATTCGGCCTCAAGAATGCCGGAGCGACGTTCATGAGGATGATTCAGAAGTGTTTACTCACTCAAATCAGTCGGAATGTGGAAGCATACATGGATGACATTGTGGTCAAGTCACGGAAAGGTTCCGACCCATTGATTGACCTTGCTGAAACATTTGCCAATCTCAGGAGGAGCTTAATCCATCAAAGTGCACATTCAGAGTTCCTGGCGGAAAGCTACTCGGTTTTCTCATTTCTGAACGAGGAATCGACGCCAACCCAGAAAAAGTTGGCACTATACTCCGAATGAAACGCCCTGTGCATGTGCACGATGTCCAGAAGCTTACTGGATGCTTGGCCGCTTTAAGTCGATTCATCTCTCGCCTCGGTGAAAAGGCATTGCCTCTTTACCGACTGATGAAGAAGTCAGACAAGTTTGAGTGGACTCCTGAAGCTGATGCAGCGTTTGAAGAGCTCAAAGCTTTTCTCTCCACCCAGCCGGTGCTTCCTGCCCCAATCAGCAAGGAGCCGTTGCTACTTTACATTGCAGCCACAGGACAAGTCGTCAGTACAGTACTTACGGTCGAGTGGGAAGAGGAAGGAAAGGCCTTCAAAGTTCAGCGCCAAAGATATTATCTTTACAAGTATTAACCCCATCAAAGCAAAGATTCCCTCATTATCAGAAGCTTGTGTATGGGATTTATATGACCGCGAAGAAGGTTGCTCATTACTTCTCTGATCATTCCATTACAGTCGTCAACGACGCCCAATTATTAAAGATTTTGCACAACAGAGATGCAACTGGTCGAGTGGCGAAATGGGAGATTGAACTCCTTCCCCTTGATATCAAGTTTGAGGCAAAGAAAGCCATCAAGTCCCAAGCTGTAGCAGATTTCATCGCCAAGTGGATCGAACAGCAATTACCGACTCAAGTTCACTCAGAGCACTGGACCATGTTCTTTGACAGTTCCAAGATACATAATGGTTCCGGTGCTAGGGTAGTGTTGGTTCCCCCCGAGGAGATAAGCTCAGATATGTGCTCCAGATTCACTTTGATTCTTCCAACAATGAAGCAGAATACGAAGCACTGTTGTATGGGTTGCGTATGGCCATTTCACTCGGTGTCCGTCGCCTCCTGGTCTACGGCGACTCAGATTTAGTGGTTAATCAAGTGATGAAGGAGTGGGACGTCAGAAGTCCAGCCATGACTGGTTATTGCAATGCAGTGAGGAAGCTAGAGAAGAAGTTCGAGGGGTTAGAGCTTGATCATATACCCCGACTGAAAAATCAAGCTGCTGATGATTTGCCGAAAATAGGGTCCAAGAGGGAAGCCATTCCCAGTGATGTGTTTTTGGAGCACATCCACACACCGTCAGTTCAAGAGGATCCTTCCACCGAAGAAGCTCCGCAGCCAAAAAGTGCCACTGATCCGACTGAAGTTGAGGTCCCAGCTATGGTCGACCTGGTCATGGAAGTCGTGGTCATCACTCCCGACTGGACGATGCGTACATCGCGTATATCCTAAGGAAAGAGCTCCCGGAGAACGAAGAAGAGGCTCAACAGATCGTCCGCCGATCCAAGGCCTTTACTGTGATCAAGGGACAGTTATACAGAGAAAGCGCGATCGAGTCGGCGTAAATGCATAACGCCAGAAGAAGGTCAGATAATTCTTGATGATATCCACTCGGGGACCTGTGGTCACCATGCGTCCTCTCGTACCATTGTGGCTAAAGCATACCGAGCGGGATTTTACTGGCCAAAAGAAAATGAAATGGCAAAGGAAATAGTCGACAAGTGTGAAGGATGTCAGTTCTACTCCAATATGTCACACAAACCCACCTCAGCCTTGAAGACCATTCCACTCGTCTGGCCTTTCGCTGTTTGGGGGTTGGATATGATTGGACCATTGAGAACTGGCAGAAGCGGTTTCACTCATTTGCTAGTGGCAGTCGACAAGTTTACGAAGTGGATCAAAGCTAAACCTATCAAGAACCTCAATGCGTGCACTGCTATCAGTTTCATCAGAGAGTTGATATTCAGATATGGAGTTCCACATAGCATCATCACTGACAATGGGTCAAACTTTGATTTCGACAAGTTCAAAGCCTTTTGCGCCTCTCAGGGCACGCGAGTCGACTATGCTTCAGTTGCTCACCCCCAGTCGAATGGACAAGAAGAACGAGCAAATGGTCTAATTCTCAAAGGACTGAAACCTCGGCTGATGCGTGATCTCAAGCATGCAGCAGGAGCGTGGGTCGACGAACTTCCATCAGTTCTTTGGGGATTGAGGACCACTCCTAATCAATCGACTCGGAGAACTCCGTTCTTTCTGGTTTATGGAGCTAAAGCAGTTCTGCCGAGTGACCTGCTTCACAATGCACCCCGAGTCGAACTCTACTCCGAAGATGAAGCAAAGCAAGCCCGGCAAGATGCAGTCGACCTCCTTGAGGAGGAGAGAGAGATGGCCCTGATCCTCTCGACCATCTATCAGCAGGACTTGCGTCGATTCCATGCTAGAAATGTGAAGAGCCAAACCTTTCAAGAAGGAGACTTGGTCCTCTGAGTGGATCAACAGAAACCACACAAGCTCGCTCCCACTTGGGAAGGTCCCTTCATCATCACAAGAGTTCTCCACAATGGAGCATACCATCTTTACAACGTCGATCCGCCAGATTGATGAGCCTCGAGCTTGGAATGCGGAGCTGCTCCGCCCCTTTTACACTTAAGTACTCACTCGGGTGAGATGTAATAAAAGTACCTCTGTAGTTTGTTCATCAAAGACAAGAATGTTATAATTTTCCCAGTGATTGTTATTACTTTTCGTTTACGTAAGAAATTTCCCCCAGTGGGTGGCTTAGCCGCGAACCCGTTTTGCCTAAGTTTGTAAAAAAAATCCCTGCCGAGTGGAGAGCCAGCCTCCCACTCGGGGGCTTAGCTGCGAATCCGTTTCGCCTAAGTATCTGAAAATCCTACCGAGTGGTGAGCCAGCCTCCCACTCGGAGGCTTAGCTGTAGTCCAAGTACTCGACTAAGTGTCTAAAAACCTACCAAGTGGTGAGCCAGCCTCCCACTTGGGGGCTTAGCTGCAGTACAAGTACTCGCCTAAATTTGAAAATGCCACCGAGTGAGGAGCCAGCCTCCCACTCGGGGGCTTAGTTGCAGTACAAGTACTCGCCTAAGTATTTAATACAATGTGTGCTTTGCAAGGACGACGAGGTACAGGTCGACTGTTGCCTTCCCCTTCAGAGCTGCGACACAAAAATCCTCCCTCGGAGGCTTAGCTGCAGTCCAGTACTCGCCTAAGTTTGAAAAATCCTACCGAGTGGAGAGCAAACCTCCCACTCGGAGGCTTAGCTGCAGTCCAGTACTCTCCTAAGTTTGAAAAATCCTACTGAGTGGAGAGCAAACCTCCCACTCGGAGGCTTAGCTGCAGTCCAGTACTCGCCTAAGTTTGAAAAATCCTACCGAGTGGAGAGCAAACCTCCCGCCCGGGGGCTTAGCAGCAGTCCATTACTCGCCTAAGTTTGAAAAATCCTACCGAGTGGAGAGCAAACCTCCCACTCGGGGGCTTAGCAGCAGTCCAGTACTCGCCTAAGTTTGAAAAATCCTACCGAGTGGAGAGCAAACCTCCCACTCGGGGGCTTAGCAGCGGTCCAATACTCTCCTAAGTATCTGAAAATCCTACTGAGTGGAGAGCAACCCTCCCACTCAGAGGCTTAGCTGTAGTCCAGTACTCGCCTAAGTACAAAATCCGTTCCAATCCGCAAGGACGACGAGGTGCAGGTCGACTGTTACCTTCTCCTTCGGAGCTGCGCCACAAGTACAACGTGCGCTCCATCCCGATCCGCAAGGACGACGAGGTGCAGGTCGACTGCTACCTTCTCCTTCGGAGCTGCGCCACAAGTTCAACGTGCGCTCCCTCCCGATCCGCAAGGATAACGAGGTGCAGGCCGACTGTTACCTTCTCCTGCGGAGCTGCGCCATAAGTACAATCCGAACTCCATCCCTGCCTGCAAGAACAACGAAGAGTAGGTCGACTGGATTTTTCGCCTCAGAGCTGCATCTCAAGCACTTAAGTATATTCCGAGTGAAGAACAAAGTTCACTCGAAGGCAAACAAAAGCATATTTCGACGATAAGTAAAGTTCGGATAACATCCTACGGATGCAGAAGTACCCAGGCCTCAAGCCTGTTAAAGTTTATCGGTTACAAGATCACTCGGCATTCTGAGGAAAATTTAAGACGAATCATAGAAGTTTTTTACTCCTCAGGTGGAGGACTGGAAGGCGCGACGAAGTGGTCCAGGTCGATCCCGTCAGTGATCCGGGTGGCAGCACCAATGAAAGTCTCGATGAAAGATCGTAAGTCGTACTTCTTGGTATTGGCAACTTTGATGGATGCCAGCCTTTCTCTCGCGCCTCCTTGCAGTGAACGCGGACCAGGGACAGAGCAACATCAGCACCACATCTGGCAGAAGACTTCTTCCATTCCTGCACTCGACTTGGAACGTCATTCAGTCGAGTCATTAAAGACTCGAGGTCATTTTGAAGTGTTTCGCCTGGCCAGAGTGTCGAGTCAATCCGCGACACCGCAACCTTCAGCCGAGCGAGGTAGTCCACCACAGCAGCGAAACGAGACTCCAGTCGGAGCACATTCATGGCGGCTTCATCCTTCACGGGGGAGTTAATGGGGTCCAAGCTTGTCTCCACTCGACTAGTCTCTTCCTCGAAGTTCTGACAGAATTCTGCAAACACAACTCGGGTTCAAGCCAATGGTTCTGTGATGAGTCGGTGATAACAAGTCAGTCGGATAGGAGGAATTACCTTCAAGCATGAGGAATAACTTCTTGGCGAGCCCTTCCAGATAAGCCTCTAGATCATTCCTCTTTCCCGCCAGTTCGCCAGCCTTGTCGCTCAGAGCTATCTTGTCATTCTTCAGTCGGCTAACCTCCTTGTTGGTCGCGTCGAGAGCAGCTTTCAGATTGGCGTTTTCTTCTTCAAGTTTTCCAACTGAGGACAGCTTTTCTTCCACGAGCTTGATTTTGTTCAAAGCCGTTTTCTGCGCCTCGGCAAGGTCATGATCCTTCTTCTTCAGAGCCTCCTCCATTTTGTCTGCAAAATGACAGTGAGATCAGAATTAGGAAGGGACAGAAAGACAAAGACGGTCGTCAAGTTCTCACCAGCCATACCTTTTGCTTCGTCTCTCGCCTTCTGCAAATTCTCCTGAGCAAGCTTCAAGTCAAGGTTGAGCTGGATCTGTTTGTTTTCCAATTCAGTATAGCGAGCCACAAGCTCGCAGGATTTCTACGAAGAATCAATCGGCAGACATCAAAAGATAGGTTACTTTCGAGTGACCAAGAAAAATCATTGCATTTCTAAGACTACAGCCGAATCAAAATATTCGACAGTAGTCTCGGGGACTACACCCAGTGGGTGCACTTAGCGTGCCCCCACTGGTCCTACTGATTCAGTTCGATCAGTCGACCGGAAGAGACAAAAAAAGAGAGTTCTTCAGACTATGGTCGACTGCCAGCAGTCCACTATAGTCTCGGGGACTACACCCAGTGGGTGCACTCAGCGTGCCCCCACCGGTTTCAAGATTCCATTCGACATGGTCTGACCAGACCGAGTGAAGAAGTTATCAAAGAAATATAAAGTATAAAGACTATGGTCGACTGGCAGCAGTCCACCATAGTCTCGGGGACTACACCCAGTGGGTGCACTCAGCGTGCCCCCACCAGTCCAAAAATTCAGTCGACACACCCAATGGGTGTACAGATACGAAGATCTTCAGAAAGAAGAGTTTTCAGGTAGCATATCCTAATGTAACAAGTGGTGATCAACTAACACGGACGTTGCTCAAGAGCTGAGTGGCGTCAGAGGTCACTGGCTGGCCTCCGGACCACCTTCACTTGCTCCATCATGATCCTCGCCTTTGGCGATAGCTTCCTTAGCAGCACCCACTTGGTCCTCTGGGACGTGGTGTGTGGCGAAAAGGGAGGGCCGATCAGCAGTCGACGATGAAGGCCGGACACTCGTCAACGGCACAGCAAAAGACATGGAAGTCCGAGTGGTGTTGCCACCCTCATGAACCAGCACCTCAGGCACTGATGTAACCTAAGCAGTCTTGCCGGCAGGCGCCTTCTTAGTCCTCCTCCGCCTCAATGGCGCCTCATCATCATCATCAGGGAGATAAATAACATGAGGAGGGACTACAGGAAAGATTCAAAGTTAAAAGCGGAAATCCAATCGACCAAAAGCAAAACTACATCGATCATACCAAGGTTGGAGGTAACAGCATCCTCCATCTCCCGGTCTTCGTTCTTGGACGAGGTCTCGGAGGTGGCAGCGCTGCAGATTTCAGAAATCAGTTGATCAGTCAACAAATCGACCAAAAGTATGTACATATCAACAAGAAAACACAAGTTCTCATTGCACCGGAAATAGTGGGATGGCCATCTTCATCTTGGGCAAAACCTTAATCGGCTTTGATGGCATCGCCGGGTTGCTTGGCGCTTTTTCACCGACGCCGAGAAGTCGTCCGAGGACGCTTGCCGACCGCCGACAAAAGGAGAAGCCTTTGCCAGGCCGATCAGGGGTCATGGGTGAGCTTGGACCGCCTTTCCATGCAAGGAGGGTTGACTTCTTCCTCCTCTTCCTCCTCCTCCTCTTTGTCGGAGCTGTCGTCATCTTCGTCCTCCGCACCGTCAGATTTCCATTCCTCCTGGCTTTCACCTCCACTCCCTTCCTCCTCGACTGGTTCTTGCGCCCCGTCGGGCATCGAATACATCTCAGTGGTGGCCTGGAAGACAACAAACAAGGCAAAGTCAATCGACTGATTTGAAGCAAACAAGATGGAGAAAACAGAATAACAATCAAAGATGCAGGAATGGACCTTGTCTACTTCGTAGGACTGGTCGAGTGGAGGAATCCTCCTGGCCCCTCGAGGGTTGTCCTTGTTTCCTGTGATGCCCCCAAGACATCTTTCCAGCATGGCATCCTCGATCTCCTCCGGGTGGATCCGAGTGGTGTCCTTAGTGCCAGAGTACAACCACATCGGATGGTCTCAGGCTTGAAGTGGCTAGATGCGTCGTCGAAGGAAGACCTCCAAGAGATCCATGCCTGTTACCCCGTCTCAAATGAGCTGGACAACTCGTTCGACCAACACCTTCACCTGCGCCTTCTCTTCCGGGATCACTTTCAAAGAAGATGGTTTGCTCACTCGGTCCATGGAAAAATGAGGGAGTCCAGTCGACTGCCCTGGCTTGGCTGGTCCTTGCAGTAGAACCAAGTTGACTGCCATCCACGGACTGACTCGAGTAAAATCATGGCCGAAAAAGAGCTTTTTCCTCTCATTTGGACCCCAAGACCCCCACACATCTGAATCACTTGAGTTCTCTCGTCACTCGGATTGGCCTTTTTCACCATTTGGGAGCGGCAAGTGAAAATGTGCTTGAAAAGGCCCCAATGAGGCCGGCAACCCAAGAAATTCTCATACAGCGACACGAAAGCAGCAAGATACACGATGGAGTTGGGAGTGAAGTGGTGAAGTTGTGCCCCAAAGAAGTTCAGAAATCCCTGAAAGAAAGGGTGAGGCGGCAGAGAAAACCCGCGGTCGACATGGGTGGCCAAGAGAACGCACTCACCCTCCAGAGGTTGTGGCGTCCACTCCTTCCCCGGGAGTCGCGTCGTTCCATGGAGGATCCATCCTTCATTGGCCATGTCGTTGAGGTCCTTCTGGCTGATCGTCGAGCGGATCCAGTCGCCCTGGATCCAGCCCTGCGGCAAGCCGGCCCTCGACGAGGATCCGCCCCGACTGGTCACTCTTCCATTCGCCTTCGCCGACACCTTCTTTGCCCGCTCCAAAGCCACCGTCTTGTCCTTCACCATTGTCGCCGACGAGACGCGCACGGAGCAGCAACATGGAGGAGGAATCGCACGCGGCGGATGAATCTGGAGAAGGGAGGAGGAAAGGGGAACACACTATTTAAAACCCCCCGTCCGAGGCCTTATATGAGGTAGCTTCCGAGTGACTGACTGGTAGGCCCGAACGATCCTGTCAAATCCCGCAACAGTCGCCCGCGCGATACGTGGCGAAAAAGGTGGCGCGGAGATCGAGGCGTCCCTGCCTTATCCCGTCCTGACATCTGCGGCTTCCTCCGCCCGCTGCTTCCTGAAAATTGAATCCGCTAAATCAAGGCCGCAGAGCAAATCGTCGATGAAGATTCCTCCGTCCGCCACTCGGAGTTCACCAAGTACAAAAACACACTCGATGTGATACAAAGAATGGATCAAGGCGATGAAAAAGAAGTTGAAGCCATCACCTAAGCTTATTGATCCAGGACAAGACGTGCTCATCGCACGAAAAGTGGGTCGGAAGAATTCTCAACTCCTTCCCCACTCAAACCTTGATCCATTCGGGGGCTACTAATGAAGTCATGTACCTAGGGTAGGGTCATGGACCTGTCCAAGGTGCCCTCCCCAAGGACATCTTCTGAAGAAAACACCTTTCAGTCGTGGATTCCACTCGATGGACCTGAAGACACTCGACCATGAAGCCAACCACTCGACCGCCAGAAGATCTACAGTCAGTCTGCACGCAAACGGTCGGTCATTAAGTGGCTTTATGGCCATCATAGCACTTTATGTGGGACGTTACCAGTAACTCCCTATCTTAATGTACCTTAATCCTGCATAACCGAGGGCGGAGGGGTCAGTGAACTCTATATAAACCACCCTCCTCGGTGTAAAGGGTTCGCACCCTAACCCTTACGCACATAATACAATCGACCGCCCGGGCCCGAGACGAAGGCCACATTTCCTCGAGAAGGGCATGAACTCGTAAACATCTTGCGTATACAACTACTCCATAGCTAGGATCTTGCCTCTCCATACCTACCACCATTCTACTGTCAGACTTAGAACCACGACAATACCATTACACATGGGTTAGATCATCACTGTCATCATCATCTCCTACCTTTGTCATCATCTCCATTGTATTTTACAGACAAATTTCTGTGTGTCGATCGTCCGGTACTGTCCATACGTCCGTAAAAAGCCTTCTGTTTTCCCCCTTCCAGTCGTCCGGTCTATCCGGTCTTCCATTAATTTTTTCCTGGCCCATGCACCGGACGTCTGTAGAACTCCAGTCGTCCGTAAAAAGCCTTTTGTTGCCCTCAAGCCGGTCGTCCGGTCTATCCGGTCTTCCATTAATTTTTTCCCCTGGCCCAGGCACCGGACGTTCGTAGAACTCCGGTCGTCCGAGATTTTCTCGGGCACATATATATAGCACGGGGTGCGGTTCGGGTCAGTTTACCCTAATCCTCATTCTCTCCCCTTCTCTGTTCACCACCGCCGCCACCCCTGTCTCGCGGCTCCTTGCTGCGTCCGCTCGCCGCCCGTGCACCTCGCCGACGCCACACCGCTCGGGTCGCCCTAGTCCCCGGTGCGGCCCACTGCCTGATTTGTTTCTGTCGACGTCTTCCTCTGCGTTCTTCACTCCGAGGTCGGATGGTGAATACCAAGCACTCTACTCACAAGGGGCCCCCATCTGGGTCCTCTCGTCCATCCCATCACCGTGATTCCGACGATTCCCAAGAACGGGCTCGTCCTTGGAAGCGTGCTCCTCTACCTCGCCGCTCTCCAAGCGAAGACCCGTCGGAGGACTCCGACTATGAAGATGAGCTGGCTCATATGGAGTGAGGAGAGCCTGTCCCTGTTCGCACCACTGCTCCCAAGCCCGGGACTCGGCGGCCCACCTTCAAGCCTCCTCCTCCTCCGGTGCAACCTCACGGTGATGCTCGTCATATCTCTCTTGAACCTCCTTTACCACACGACTGCCATGTTAAGAGGTTCAATGAGGTTCCCATTGCTTTCTATCTTAAGTTGCGTCGTGATGTTGATCAATTTACGGTTGCTCATGACTCTCGGGACAATCGTTTTCGCACTAATGTCCAAGCTGACATTTTTACCACTGTCATCATTCCTAAGGGTCTTTCTCTTCATCTATGCATTGATTTAGAGCATATTCATACTCATCCGGAGAAATATTCCGGGGCTATTGAGCTCATTGATTCGTCCAATCTTGCTGCTCCATTTGCATTTCAACATGACTTTAACCAAGCCGTCATTCATCAATTCTATGCCACATGTTTCTTCGATCCAAATAACAATGTTACTTGGATGACCTCCGACACAAAGCTCCCAGCTTCCTATTCTCAATTTGTTGCTGCCCTTGGTTTTCTTGATACCGGGTTCAAAATTCACAATGATGACCCCAAACATAGACCCAAGGGCACTGATGCATGTGCTGATCTTATCAAACCCATAGCAGAACTGACTAATGAGGAGAAACATAAGGGCTTTAACCAAGTCTCTATTTGGCGCTCTCCTTTCTTCATTATCTATTAATGTGTCATTCACACCATTTATCCTAAGATGGGCGACAAGGGCTCTTGCAGTAGCTACTGCATCGATATCATGCATCGCCTTTATGCGTCTTTGAAAGGGAAGATCAATGTCCCTCATTTTCTGTGGCATGAAATCCGCCTCGCTTCTCTCTAGCACAAGCGGGCCTTTCCTCATGCTTCCTTTCTTCAGGCATTCATTGAGAGTATGGCTCCATTTGCTATTGTCCGCACTCATCTGCATGAGCGATGGGTCATTACCGCACACATGGAAGATGATTATGTTCCCAAGGACTCTTCCTCTTCTGCTCATCCGCGCCGCACTGCTGCTAGCATTCCTCGTTCTGCTCCCTCCGGATCTACACCATTTGGTCGCATTGCTCGGTTACTTGGGAAGGCTCACTCTGCCTTGATGAAGGCTGTTACCTTTAACTGCTCCCAAAATCACGATGTTGTCACTCGGCTGATCACCTCCAAGAATGATCTGAAGGCTCATCTGAGAGACTCTGGAGCTTTCGATGTGAGTGATGATGACCGTCTTCCTGATGCTCCCTCTTCTGACTTTGGATTTTCTTCGGGTCCTGAGTGGTCTGATTTCTTTGACGAGGCCGGTGGCAGTGGTGCTCATGCTGACCATGATGATGCTGGGTTTTGATGATGATGATGCTGTTCTGGCTGCTCCTCTTGGCCCCTTTTGGGTACTTGCTGCCAAGGGGGAGTAAGCACTTATCCTCTTAGTACTGTTATATGTGATATTAGCTTGTATCGAACCATGTTATGTATGGTACCAGGAACCTTGTTATGACTATTGTTGCTTCATGTTCCATGATGTGAGTGATGAACCTATTTATGGTATTATGGTATCATGTGTTACTTGAGATTTGGGTGTTTTGGTATAACATTAAAGGGGAGCTCCTCTCATGCTTATTTATAGTGGTGCACATAGTTAGGGGGAGCTCCGCAACAAATCCTTTCGATATTCAAAGTTTTCCTTTTACTATTGAGAAGTGCATGTATGTTGTCATCAACTACCAAAGAGGGGGAGATTGAAAGTTCAATCATGCCCTTAATCTTATTTTGATGTGGATGACAACATGCATACATGGGACTAATCATGTTTATCAAGTATATCTCAAGATTAAGTCTCAAGGGCGTGTGTGGATCATCACTAGGGACAAATGCATATCATTCAAGATCGGAGTTACAAGAAAATAGCTTTAGCTTTTCTTTCTTTACGGCTTTGTTTCTTGAGTATAGGCATCCCGCGCTATTAAGAGGGGATCGCTGGATCCAGTGAAAGATTTGCTCAAAACCCACGAACTCCATTTTTCACCGGACGTACGATCCCTCGCAGCTGCCCGGATTTCCGGCTCTTCACGGTCGTCTGGTGTTTCTTCACAGAACGATATTTACGGATTTCCGGTCTTTTCCGGATGTCCGGTCCCCGGATGACCAGCACGTTCCGGATGTCCGATGGCTGTGTGCTGTTTCGTGGCCTGTGGATCTCCAACGACTGGACGACCGATGGCTGTCGGACGTCCGGACCTATCTGTGCCACCGGACGTCCGGTCCTATCCGGACGTCCGACCTCTACAGTGCACTTAAGTGTCTCAAACGGTTACTTTTCCATGGCCACTATATATAGCCTTCTTCCCCACGGGATAATGTTGACCATTCACTTTGAGCTTTCTAAGAACACATCTCACTCCCTCTCTTGTTTCCCTACACCAAATCCTAGATCCCCAAGGGATTTGGGAACATTTGAAAGAAGTTCTCCAATCAAGTGATAGACCCACTCCTTCCCCTTCTTTGCACCAAAGGAATTTGTGATTTGAGTAAGTCTTGAGCTTTTCCCCATCGTTCTTGTTACTCTTGGAGGTTGGAGACTCCTAGGCGGTAGGAGTCTTTCGGAGAGGAATCGACCATTGTGATTACCCCCAGAAAAGTTGTGAGGGTTTGGAGACCACCCCAAGGTCTACCACTAGTGGTTGAGAAATGCCTCCGTGGTGTTGTCTCAAAGGGAGAATAGGGTGAGCCTTCGTGGAGTTGATGTGCCTTCTTGGTAACATCCACCTCTCTAACGGTGACGTAGCTTCCCTCCAAGGAAGTGAAGATCGTCATACATCCTCGTCTCCCGGAGTTGCGGTTATTCCTAACCCTAACTCTCTACTTGTGGTTACTTGTCTCTTAGCACTTACTTATATCATATTGTGCTTGCTTACTTACATACTTGGGTTACTTGTTTATCTTGCTTAGCTCTTAGCATCACTCTTGCAATTGTTAGGTTCACTTTCATATTCCACACTATTGCCTAAAATTGCTAAGTAATAATTAAAATTTGTAATTCTACTTATTCACCCCCCTCTAGGTCCATCTTGATCCTTTCAGGGGGTTATACATGGAAAAGCCATCTCAGCACTTAAGGCGAGTAAATTCCTCTTTCTCCCCTTTATAAAGATCGGCCAACATGGCGGCTAAGGCGGCGAAGTTTTCCAGACCCTTACGCCCGTAGCGAGATGTATCGTCCTCCCCGTTATAGTTCCACATGGGGAGTCCTCTTGATTGGAGTGGCTAAACACCTCGCGTTATGGAAATTTCCATGACCTCGATTATGGATAGTCCGGATTGGCGAGTATTTTTATCTTGTCCATTGACATCTTGACCTCCACACTATCTGCCTCCTCGAGGCTCCGGGGGCACCAGCTGTGGCGCTTTTTTGACGGAGCATTGGAGAAGTCAGGAAGGCCTCGTCAGATTGGGTCTGAAAGAACGACGTCTTCAATATAAAACCATTCCGAGGCCACTCTTCGGATGCCTTCTTCGGAGTGCCGGATAGGTATCCTGTCCCAGCTACGCACCATACTTCGGCACCGCCCACCTCGAATATGGATCCCTTTTGGGAGCGAGGGACGAGGCAAAAAAGCTTCCTCCATAGCTCGAAATGGGCCTCGCAGCCTAAGAACAACTCGAAGAGAGCGACAAAGCCCGTGATGTACGGAATGGAGCTTGGTGTGAGATTGCGCAGTTGGAGGCCATAGTACTCCAGGAGACCTCAGAGGAAGGGATGGATTGGGAATCCAGCGCCTCTTAAGAGAAAGGAAACGAAGCATACTCACTCCCCTTCCGAAGGATTCGGGAAATTTTTTGCCAAGGCCTCGTCGGCGAAAGAAGTTAACCCCGCCCGAACGGGGACTAGACCCGCAGGGGGAAGATAGCCCTGCACCTGGAGCTTGGTCAGCTGGGCGTGAGATACAGAGCAACTCTCCCAATCGCCTTTTTGAGGGCCGTGGGGGCGGGAGTAAGAGCTAGGAGCGCTGGCCATGATTTCATGGATTCTTGAGGCAAGAATGAAGGATTTTTCTCTGGTATGGAACGTCAACTGAGATCTAATCTCCTTAAATAGGCATCTTCCGTACGCTGTCAAGGGGTTATTCGCAAAAAGTGCTTGGACCCTTCATATTCGTTTGCCACGTGGAAGCTGAGGCGATGGAGGCACAAAAGCCGAAGGTCCTTTTGTTCAAATCCCTTGAAATACTCGGATGATGAATCCGCCTTGCAATGCCAAAGACAATATGCACACCAGATACATCGTCATTGAAGACTGGTTCGGGGGCTACCGAGGGAGTCCTAGATTAAGGGGTCCTCGGGTGTCCGGGCTATGATATGGGCCAGACTCATGGGCCGTGAAGATACAAGATTGAAGGCTCCTCTCTGTGTCCGAATGGGACTCTCCTTAGCATGGAAGGCAAGCTTAGCGTGCGGATATGAAGATTCCTTTCTCTGTAAACCGACTCTGTACAACCCTAGCCCCCTCCGGTGTCTATATAAACTAGAGGGTTTAGTCCATAGAGGAAATCATAATCATACAGCATAGACATCTAGGGTTTAGCCATTACGATCTCGAGGTAGATAAACTCTTGTAACCCCTATACTAATCAAAGTCAATCAAGCAGGAAGTAGGGTATTACCTCCATCAAGAGGGCCCGAACCTGGGTAAACATCGTGTCCCCTGCCTCATGTTACCTTCGATCCTTAGATGCACAGTTCGGGAGATCCTACCCGAGATTTGCCGGTTTTGACACCGAAACCGGCCGTCTGGTGTGGAGCGCTAGTCCTCACCCCGAGTCGCCGAGGCTTGTCGTTCTGACGATGGGGCTCTTGGGGCTTCCGGCGCCTGTCTGGGGTGCAGTGCTCGGGATCATGGGCAATCCCAGCACTGCTCCTTCCAGCGGAGCCGGGGTTAATGCTGAAGACGGGGGCGTCTTCCTGCCCACCAAGGTGGGGAGCGGTGCTCCACTAGCATGTTGGACGTCGCAGTCTTCAGCTGCCTCTTTGGGGAAGGTGACGTGCCGAGGGTCCGACATCTCCTTGGAGTGGTGGTGATAGAAAAAAAACGAGGGAAGACGGAGAAGGCAGGTGGCAGGGCATCAGGTCGGAGTAAGATGACACCGACGCCTTCATCTCGTATTGCCGGCCCGCTGCCTCGTCTTTTTGCTCTTCCCCTCCCTCCCCGGCACCATCGTTATCGGCCTCTTCGAGAAGGTTGCCGGGGAGGGGGTCGCTCTCTTGGTGCCTTCGCCTCCTCCAGCAGTCTTCTAGCCGAGCTTCGGTGGCCCTCCCCACTGGTGCTTGTGCTGGGGCTTCTTGCTCGCCTTGGGGTGCTGGCCAGGGCACCGCTGAGCTGCTCCCTCCATCCTCATCCTTCGCAGCCTCTCCACTCTCAACCTTGTCAGGCTGCGCCCGGAAGGTCCTGACGGGATCGGGTCGGGCATCTGCTCAGGCACTCCTTCTGCCCTCTTCACCTCCCACTGAAGTTCCTAGGAGGAGAGGGACAAGAAAGGGGATTACGCGGCACTTATCTTTCTTCAGTCTAAAATATGTAGGCACTGGCCAAACTTTAGTCTAAATTATGTAATCTTCTTTACCCATGTTTGGGTTCTGTAAAATATGTACTTGCTTATCAGCGTATTAATGAAAAAGACAAGCTTTGTCGGGTACTTGTGCATGTATCATATCCACGTAGAGGTGAAATGCCTCTATACATTCAAGTAAACATGTTTTCCCCGGCAGGCTATCCTGCCGGTACCCTCAGTTTGTTGCCGCGGGGCTAGGCCTGCCGGGCACTAAACCACAAAGAGGGACCAGCCTCCGCCAAACCTTTTCCGTCAAAGTCCACCGCGACCATCCTGACCGAAGCAACGTTCGAGTCAAATGATGGGAGCACCTATGCTTCGGAGGTGACGAGGTTTTCATATGCACAAGTTTCACTTTACAGAACACGTATGGATAAGAAAGAACTTATCTGTTTGGCTTGCTGGGGACCGCTATGTAGGCTTGTCTTGTCTCATCTCTTCGGGACCAAGTCCACGGCAAGAATCCTATAGCTTAGTGCAGATGAAAACAGTGCCACATGCGAGCTTATCTACATGATCATGCTATGCTCATGATATTCTTATGCATGCATGCAATCTTCTTTGGGGCCCTGATGCGGCTTGAACTACATCGATATTTCCCCAAAGAGGAAGGGATGATGCAGCACAACTACGGTAGGTATTTCCCTCAGTGATGAGAACAAGGTCATTGAACTAGTAGGAGAACCATGCAGCACCTCGTAAATAGCTTCTGCACACAAAGAACAAATACTTGCAACCCGACGTAAGAGAGGGGTTGTCAATCACGGGTAAAAACATAGGTAAAATTGCAGTAGATTGGATAAATAGATATCGCGGGAACGCGAGATAAGAATAAATAATAATAAATTGCAGCAAGGTATTTTTGTATTTTTGGATTAATAGATCTGAAAATGAAAGCAAATAAAAATAGATCGCGAAGGCAAATATAATAAAGAAGAGACCCGGCGGCCGTAGATTTCACTAGTGGCTTCTCTCGAGAAAAATAGCATATGACGGGTAAACAAATTACTGTTGGGCAATTGATAGAACTTCAAATAATCATGACGATATACATGAAATGATCATTATATAGGCATCACATCCAAGATTAGTAGACCGACTCCTGCCTGCATCTACTACTATTACTCCACACATCGACCGCTATCCAGCATGCATCTAGTGTATTAAGTTCATGGAGAAACAGAGTAATGCAATAAGAACGATGACATGATGTAGACAAGATCTATTTATGTAGAAATAGACCCCATCTTGTTATCCTTAATAGCAACGATACATACGTGTCGGCTCCCCTTCTGTCACTGGGACCAAGCACCGTAAGATCGAACCCATCACAAAGCACCTCTTCCCATGGCAAGAAAAATCGATCCAGTTGGCCTAACTAAACCAAAGATTCGAAGAAGAAATACGAGGCTATAAGTAATCATGCATATTAGAGATCAAAGAAACTCAAATAACTTTCATGGATAAAAACATAGATCTGATCATAAACTCAAAGTTTATCGGATCCCAATAAACACACCGCAAAAAGAGTTACATCAAATAGATCTCCAAGAGACATTGTATTGAGAATCAAAAGAGAGAGAGGAAACCACCTAGCTACTAACTACGGACCCGTAGGTCTACAATGAACTAATCACGCATCACCGAAGAGGCGCCAATGAGGATGATGATCCCCTTCGTGATGGTGTCTAGATTGGATCTGGTGGTTCTGGAACTTGCGGCGGCTGGAATTGATTTTCGTCGACTCCCCTAGGGTTTCTGGAATAATTGGGTATTTATAGAGCAAAGAGGCGGTGCAGGAGGCTACCGAGGTGGGCACAACCCACCTGGGCGTGCCTGCCCCCCCAGGCGCGCCCTGGTGCATTGTGCTCCCCTTGAAGCCCCCGTCTGGTACTTGTTTGGCCCAACAGGTGTCTTCTAGTCTAGAAAAAATCTCCAAAAAGTTTTGCTGCGTTTGGATTCCGTTTGGTATTGATTTTCTGCGAAGTAAAAAACAAGCAAAATACAACAACTGGCACTGGGCACTATGTCAATAGGTTAGTCCCAAAAAATGATATAAAGTTGCTATAAAATGATTGGAAAACATCCAAGAATGATAATATAACAGCATGGAACAATAAAAAATTATAGATACGTTGGGGACGTATCAGCATCCCCAAGCTTAATTCCTGCTCGTCCTCGAGTAGGTAAATGATAAAAACAGAATTTTTGATGTGGAATGCTGCCTAACATGTTCATCACATATTCTTTTCTTTATAGCATGGACATTTGGACTTTTATATGTTTCAAAGCAATAGTCTAGTTTTGAGATGAAGATTTCAACACTCAAGCATATCAACAAGCAACCATGCCTTTCAAAATATCAACACTAAAGCAAGTTATCCCTAGCCCATTATGCTTAATCATTAATCCACTCATAAAACACACTCGCATATTAGCTACACCCAATGCTCAAGTACGATCATAGTGCCCCTTAGTTGGTGCTTTATAAGAGAAGATGGAGACTCAAATAAAAAATAAAAATTGCATAAAGTAAATAGAAAGGCCCTTCGCGGAGGGAAGTAGGGATTTGTAGAGGTGCTAGAGCTCAAAGCGAAAAAGATAAAGATAAAAACATTTTGGGTGGCATGCTTTTCCTGTCAATGAAAACAATTGAGTAGTTCCCAATATTTTCCATGCTAGATATATCATAGGCGGTTCCCAAACAGAAAATAAAGTTTATTGCTTTTTCAACCATACTTTCACTTTTGATGGCTAGCTGTATCCACGGGTGCCTTCCATACCAACACTTTCCAAGGAATTTATTATTTAACAACATAAAGTAAATTCATTTTTCATTTCGGGACTGGGAATCCCTAATACCTTTGCCATACTCTCGTGCAATGACAAGTGAATAAACACTCATCTTGAGAATAACACATCTAGCATGAAAATATATCAGCCACCCCCTACCGTTTCATGAGCGGTACGAGCACACAGAAGAGAAATTTATTTTGAAAATTAGAGATGGCACATAAAAATTTGCTTATAACAGCAAAATAATACATCATATAGGTAGGTATAGTGGACTCATGTGGCAAAACTGGTTTAAAGGATCTTGGATGCACAAGTAGTGATCATACTTGGTGCAAATGAAGGCTAGCAAAAGATTGAGAAGCATCCAACCAAGAATGAAAAATCTCATAAGCGAGCATTAAGAATAACTAACACCGAATAATGCACCACAAGTAGGATGTACTTTCATTGCATAACTATTGAATTTCATGCTTGCATAGGGAATCACAAACCTTAACACCAATATTCACTACAAAAAAAATACACTTCCGTGATGATACGTGTTTGTCATAGTAGGTCACGTTTTCTGTCATGCATGTACATCCATGACAAATTTATGACAGAATCAAGATAGTCATACCTGTGCTGTCGTAGAAGTGTTCCATGACATTGCCAAAATTATCATCACGGAAGTGTCCACTTCCATGACGATAAATCGCGTGTCACAGAAGTGCTTTCGTCAAGGGTGACCGACACGTGGCATCCACCGTAATGCAACGCTGTTAAGCTATCGGGTCCGGTTTTGGATCCGATAACCCGTTAACAGCCCCGACCAATGGGGATTTTCCACGGTAAAATCATCATTGGCTGGAGGAAACATGTGTCGGCTCATCGTTGGGACAGATGTCATCCACTCATTGGACCCAAAGCGCCTATGATACGCCGACACGTGGCACGGCCCAACAGAGGCCCATTCCTGTGAAAAGGCCGGCCCGTTTGACTTGGTCAAAAGGTGGCGGGCCGGCCCATGGCAAGCCTGTTAACGGCCTGTTCACATATAGCCCATTTACAGCCTGCTATCCCAGGGCCCGTTTACGACCTATCCGAATTAGGCCCAGTAGTGTCATCTGGGCCGTCAAATATAATTCCGGCCCATTTTAACTTCCGGCCCATGTATGGCCCATGACGTCTTTCGACCGATATGAGGCCCTTAGTAACCCTCGGCCCTTTAACGGCCCGTGGTAAAACTGGCCCGTAATGAACAGTGTATCACTTTATACCCATTAATGGCCCATTATTCCATTGGGCCGTTTCCAGCCCATGATATCTTTTGGCCTTCTTAGGGCCCATTTATTCTTGGGCTCATTTCCAGCATTCGGTTACTTATGGCCCATTACTGTCATTTTCTGCTTGTGGGCCAAATTCAGCCCGTGGTTACAGTCGGCCCGTTAATACGTTGGGCCGTTTTCATGTCGAAAAAAACCCGTTGGGCTGTTTTCATAGAGTTATCAAATACGGCCAATAAACGGCCCGTTATTGTCCACAAATAGTACGGCCCATGATTGGCGAAATGACGATACGCCCCATAGAAGGCCCATGGATCCTACGGCCCATAAAAGGCCCATGGATCGTACGACCCGTAGAAGGCCCATGGATCCTACGGCCCGTATAGAAGGCCAATGGATCCTACGGCCTATAGAAGGCCCATGGATCATACGGCCCGCAGGAGGCTCATGGTTACAACAGTCCATGTGTTGCCATGATTATTTTGGCCAAGTTTCCAAAAATAGGTTATTGTGGCCACTAGAAAAACACAGAAAAAGAACTGCAGTGACTACAAGCAAACAAATAAACAAGACAATAAGGAAATAAATAAGCAAGCAATTAGCGCTAGCCTATTACCGCTATTACACATATTACATCCACTGGGCATCAAAGTTCGCCACCAGTGCAAATATAGGGAACAAAGCAGCATATTACATACACTGGCCGTCAAAATTGGCCACCCGTGCAAATAAACGCGGCAGCAAAACAAGAGCATAACTGAAACAACTTCATAAGAGCTCAAGAAACGTGGTACCCACCATGCTGGCAATAAGCTTAGCTAGCTTATTAGCTTTGTCCTGTTTGGCGCTAAAATCCTCCAACGCTTGCTGTTGCACCAGAAAGTATGCATCTGAATGCTCCAAGGACTTCCGCAGTCCTTCCGCTTCTTGTCGCAACACAATTGATCGATGTCTTTCAGCTTGTAGTTGAGACTCAAGAAACCGAACTTATTCAGACAGTGAGTTTGAATAGCTTGTGCAAGCGGTAGTGGCCAGTAACTCCAACACTAAACCAAGACAGGACTTTGGGGTTGTCTCACTGTCTTCAAGATAGTCTTCCTTAGCTATTTTATCAGCTTTGTTGGAGACCAACAAGGTTGTGTCACTATCCCGAACCTTATCTGCATTACTTCCTTTACCATTGCTTAATAAGGCACTCTTCCCCAATATTCTGTCAGCATTCTAAAAGAAGAAACAAGCAGACACATAACAGTTTAGCATGTACTAGTATATGAAACTCATTTCGGTGAACCAGTTCATTAGTAAGGTGGACATGATTAAACTACCAAGTCTTCTATTGCCAAGTACTAGTACATAATAAAAGCATCGAACAAACATATATCTATGTCCTATGGTCACTACATTGTCTTGCCAAATCAAAATAGAGACACGATTCAAATCATATCAGTTCAAGACAAAGCAGCAATGAAAGAATACAAAGTGTGGGAAACTAGACGGCACAACAAGATTTCAGATGGGTACCACGGGTCTACATGTACAACAACACTATTGGCTCTGTTGTGATGCTAGTAATGTGCATGATATGAGAAGTCAAATGTATACACAATTGAAATTGAAATCAACAGAGCTATTGATAAGAGCAAGCCTGTTAAAGAAACATGCGTGAACATACCTGCTATGCCATTGAAGTTTCGATTGGATCCTTCAATTTAAAAATAAGTTTGTATGAGTAAATACAGTGATACAAGAGCAAAGCAGTATGCACGATAACAATCATAGTTAAAAAAGGTGCGCCTAGGCTCTAAGCGTTGGCGAAACACATTGCGCATAACTATGCTTAATCATGCATAATCACAAGATAAGCATGCGCTTTAGTCGACAAAGTGCAAAGCGGTGGCAAAACGCACAATTAACGCCTAGCACTTTTTTGAACTATGATAGCAATGGAATCTTAAATTAGAACAGTTGTTCTTCAGGTTTAGGCACTTGTTGTACATGAACAGAGTACAGTAAGACGCAATAATATAGTACTTAAAAATAGAAAATGAGCTCATAGACCTTACCACATTCTTGGTTCGGGACCAGTAACAAGGCGTTCCCAGTCATCGTCCAGTAAATGTGTCTCACGAGAACGTAAGGGAATTTGATGAGTTTCTTTACCGGTGAAGTACGTTTTCTTCATGTAATTCCGATACTGGCACCAAGCATTCTTGAAGGTAGCTGAGGTATTAGCACAGGTTACCTCATCCCGAGTTTCCAAATCGGTCCTCTCTATAGAGAAAAATGGGAAAATTTACTGTATTATAACCATCATGGAGGTAGGATGTATGGGAAAAAGCAAAGTAATTGCCATGAATAACATTACTTACACATAACTCCCGGACAAACACACGCAACGGCATTTTCCTTCATCTTGATATAATATTTCCAAGATGGGAAGATCGCACATGCGATTTAACAACATCAAATGCGATAGATGCTAAACTACGACTAGCTGGTTGTGCTTCCTCCACAGGAATAGGCGTACTAACTGGTGGAGTTGGGGTTCGCCGTGGTAGTACTGGCCCTTTGGGCACTGGAGTTGCCTTACTAATTGCTCTTGTTTGCAAGCTCTGTGGTGGAGATGGTGTTGTGTCAACAGGAACTGGGTTACTATCTGCTGGGGTTGGGGTTAGATTGGGTGAAGCTGGTTCTCTGTCCATCGCAGTAGGGGTACAATCTGCGAGAGTTTGGGTTATGTGTGGTAGGGCTGGTTCTCGTGCATGTACAATCAGGGTGCTATCTCCACCAAGAGGTAGCACTGTTTTATTTGAAGACCGTGTTTTTAGTCTGCTAGATGCTGGCATCGCCCGCTCTAATTCAAATGGTTGATAAACAGGAAACATAGTTGAATGTACAGACATTGTATGATAGACAGATGCAATAGATAGTGTGGAAAAAAGAGGGCATGAAATAGTTGACATGTATATTGTTTAACTAAAATGGATAGCATGACATAATTTCACATATATGATGTCTATCTATACTGGATAGCATAGCATAACATAATTCAAAGATATAATGAATAACTAAACGGGATCGCATGACATAATTCACCTACATGTTATCTAAGTAATCAGGATCACATCATTTAATTCACATATGTGATTTATATTCTAAACAGAGGGCCTTAGATATGATGTCTGAAGTAAGAACATGGTGTTGAATATTTTGTATATGATGTCTAATCTATGCAATGCAAGACACCATATGCATGATATGAGTAGTATAACCATGCCAAGTTAGAGCATACACCTTGGTGGGGGAATAGGACTGGTCATCTATCTCTGAATCCATCTCTGAGGAGCTATCGGGACCCAACAAGAGATCTGCTTGACGTTAGCTTTATTTATTTGAAGGCCTTGTTTTCACTCCAGATTTTTCAATCTCCCACCCAAATGGCTGATTCACAGGAAGAGTTGTTTAATGTACAAACATTATCGACAAATGGAAATGTATTGAAGAAAAGGATGGGCAAGATATCATTCAAATATATGATGCCTGGTTAAACAGGATGGCATTGCACATTTCACGTATATTATGGATGGCTAAAAGACATGAGACCGAATAATTCCCATATATGATATAGAAACTAAATCGGTGGCATTACAGAACATGTCTAAACTAAGCAGATGACATATATGATGTCAAAAGTAGGCACTGCAGGGCAACATATGCATGATATGACTAACATCATCATGCCAAGGTAGAGCAAACACCTTGGGGGGTAGATAGGAGTGATCAGCGGCGTCTGAATCCGCCTCAGAACAGATATCTTCCTCTAGATTACAATTTGGAGAGGGGTGGGGAGGGTTTGCCATTGAACCCACCATGGAGCGATGTCTGCATGACATTGTATTGCCGCGCAAAACTCTTCTCTTTTTCTCTACATGTTCAGCATGATTGTGTACAATATCGACATGCATAATGAAAAAAATATGGTGAGATTATGTAAGGAGAGCATGCAGAAATTTAGAGTGATGGTAACAACCAGTGGATGGATCCAAAAATAATGATAGCAGGCTGATGATTGCTTTAAGTTAATAAAAAGACAGATGATGATTGCTTTACTATTTGTTTCCCACCCAAGATGAACAACATAGGCATACCCTAGGTGAACCAGATATTAGACAGAGATACTATTCTTTGCTTCCTCGATATGTGCCGTAAGACGTCAAGGCTGAAGCAGCCCCGATGAGCCGTAAGACGTCAAGGCTGAAGCAGCACAAGACAGACATCGCCAATCTCAAGTGGGATTCTAATAGCATCTCCAATAGATGTAAAATTTACATCACCAAAAACCACCTGACTACAACAGATGAGGTAAAAACTGTTGACTCTGAACTTAACTATCGAAACTGAAATTTATTGTGGAATCTGAATGTTACTGTCGAAACTGAACGCAATGGTAGCAGAGAGGCACTTGACATGTAGTTTAGGGAGGGCCTACAGTTCATCTTCAACCTACACCCCTCGAGCCGCTTGACCACCCTTGGGATTTAACCGCCGGCCCAGTGCCGCGCCGCCACCCCAAACAACTCCCCACCGCGGTCCGCCCGCCTGCCAGCCCTATAGGCCCCCCGCCCACCCCGAACCCTAAGATAGATAGTGGGGTACCTCTCCGTGAGCCCGTCCCCTCGCCAAGGGTGGTTCTTCCTTAACTCAGTGAGCCCCCCCTCGAAAAATCGACTTACCAAAAAGTCGATTCTAGTCAATCAAGTGTAGCTAAATCGAGCAGAGCAAAGAGCACGAAGCGAGGGGAGAGCGGCAAGAAGCAGCCTTGGAGCGAGAGCCGAGCAGCAGCAGCTGGGCGAAGCGAGCGATCGAGCGAGCCGAGCAGCAGCAGCAGCAGCAGCTGAAGAAAGCGAGAGCGGAGCAGCAGCAGCAGATCCACTGGTATGGACGCCGCCGCCAAGGGGCTCTCGACCGGGGAGAGCTGCGTGGAGATGTCGCCCGCGGCACCGGCTTCAAGGTAGCCGCTCCATGGGGGTGTGGGATGGAGCACCGTCGACGCCGGGAGGTCGAGCTAAGGAGAAGGTGCGATGCGATGAGTGTACAACCTCTTTGGTGGCGTCGAGTAGGCCTCGGCTTCGTCCGAGGAGTCGGTCAGGATGCTGCGGTTCTGGTGGAGCAGGTTAAGGCGGTACTGTGGGGATGGAGCAGCCGCGATAGACGAGGCGATCGTCGGAGAAGCTCCTTGTTGGTGGAGGACGGGGTGGCTGAACCGGCAGGACAATGAGATGGACGACGGATCCTCATCCGGGGAGGTGGACGAGGGACGTCGAGCTGTTGCGGTGGATGACGTCGTTGGGGAAGAGGCTCCGGCTGGGCAGCGGTGAGGTGGCGGACGAAGGAGGATGGGGTTTCGCGGCTGGAGTGGAGAGGTTATGGCGGCCTGGGATTTCGAATGGCAGAAAAGAAGAGATGGGAGGGGGTGAACCATTACTTAGGGACGCGCTTGTCCAAAATGTAGGGTGTGTTACAAAAGTACCCAACATCGATTTGAACTAGCGGCCCTTTCGGCTCAGGGTTAGAAGGGGGATTTCGCTTGTTGGGATTTGGCAGCTGGAGGGAGTTTTCGCGCGCGTTGTAATTTCGGGATAGCAAGGCGCGGGTTGTGAAGGCGCCAGTTTTGGGAGCACGATATCTGAATTTTCGGGATATAACAAGGCGCGGGTTGAATTTTAAGGACAAGCCTAACGTGTAATATTGTACTTATACGTACCAAATCAATTCGCACTTCCCTCAACCAAAAAGAAAACGAAAAAAATAAAACTATTCACACCACACAAAGAGAGAGTCTTGCCCCGTTTTACTATAAAAATGCTATTTAAAGCTACTCATACCAACAATTTAGTGCAATTAAATGCTATTCGGTAGTATGAATCCATGTTATGTCCAATTAAATTTTTTCGCTTGCTTTATAATGCATGTAACCTACTCATACCAACATTTTAGTGCATTCCAAATGTCTATACTACCGCTCCAATTCGAACTGAATTTGAATTCGTTTCTCTATTTCAATAACAAATCTACAATCATGATTGTTGCCAACTTCAACCATCATTCGTGTATTACCTTAATAACACACCACATGATTACTATAGAGATAGATATGAACTATGTGTACTACATGAACTCGAATTCTATTTTTTGAATACACTTGATGTTGATTCCAAATAATAGTACATTTGATGTACTAACTATATATTCATAATCTAAACCATGTTCCATACGTGTACACCGTGTTTATCACACATAGTATAGTGCCCCGCCCCCTACATTATGACAAGCATTTAGACCCGAGCTGCAAAAGCCACACATTAGCCCAAATTATGATCAATGTTCTATATGTTATACGTAGTACTAGCAAGATGCCCATGCGTTACACGGAACATCAACATGATCAAGGGGAGGCCTAATTTGCAAATATGGAGAGGGGTGTGGGTATATTTTTTCAAAATTGCCATAGTTTCCTTCCTATCCGTCAGATATAAATCGGACGGCCTATATTGCAGGATGGCACCATCATCAACAACTCCGTTTTTTATAAGAGTAGAGATAAAATATATTATATGTAGTATAACATGTTCATAACCACACCATGTGTATCACCGTTATATATATTCACACATGCGTCGGTTTAAAACACTATGATAAATTCTTCAAATATCCGAATTGACTTTTTATAATGAAGTATGATCTCTATTCGTCTTTTACACCCACACAATCCTCTTATCTTTGTAGCTAGCTAGCGCTAACTTCCTCTCGTGCATGCAGACGCTCGCATCCCTCTAACCCTCCCTCAGCATTCTCTAGCTCCATCGTGCAAATTCGTCTTCTCACTTTAGGTCGTTCATCCACGGTGTGTGTAGGGCCTCCAGCTCCTTCTTTACGGCACACATCGATCGATATGCCTCTCTAGCCAGGTGTCCCTAGCACAAAACACAAGCTTCCCCTCTTCTCTTATCACCGTCCATGCCTCACTCCCACCACTCTTTTCATCGATCTTGTACTCGCACACTTCTCCCCCTCGATATAGTATGACTCCCGCACCACCTCCTAGATGCATCCCTCTCTCTCTCTCTATCCTTCTCCCCGTGCCTCATTTGCTTCTAACACACACATGCATGTATACCGATCGATCTCCCAACATATACCTAGGTCGACTTTAACTATCCCCCCCATCGATCGACGTACCTCAGAAGTTATGTCTCTCCTTTCTCTGACAAAGGACGATTGATCTTCCTATGTAGTTATGTCTGCTTACCACATCCATATCGCCCCCCTCATCATTTGTGCATGCCTCCTGACCCGTCTCTCACACGCACGTGCACAGACAGGCAGCCATCCCCTCTCTTATTGATATTGCAGGCGTGCCCTCCGGTTGTCTAGCAAGCCTATCCCACCATTTGTTAGAAGCAACTCCACTACCACCACCTCCAACACTCTAGCTCTATCTCTCTCCCAACCTTATTCCTATCCTACACATATGCATGGATGCCGACCGATCTCCCTTAATACATGAGGTAGATCGATCTCCCTTAATACATGAGGTAGGCCTCTCTCCTCCTCCACACATATACCAGCCATTGTACCTCTATAGTTAATTAGGCCTCCCTCCCCCCACCACCCACTGATAGTCGAACGCTGTAGGTAGGTATCCATGCCACAGAGACAAACTGCACATCTCCCCTCTCATGTTCCAGTAGGCCAGCCACTCTTTATCTTTGACATGGGCACACACAAATTCGATGGCACTCTTTATCGATCACACAACACACACACACATCATCCTCTCTTCGATTCTATGGACACCTCAAGCCGATGATACCTCCACTCTCTTCTCGTGGATCGCCCCCTCTATATATATGATATATCCAGGACTCTATTTCACACACATTGCATATGTTACATTTTTGATTGACCCCCCCCCCCCAAAAACTCTCACAAACCCACACACTATATCTCTCTATGTTTGTATCTCTCTCACACAACCCCGCGTAGGTGGTGTATGTATACAAGAAGAGAATAGGTGCACCGTGCACATACTCATGCTTCGTGCCCAGCCACACCCGCGCGGGTACATGGTGGAGCTCATTTCTGTACGAAATGGCAGCCCATGTGCTAATTTGAACGCGTGTAGCGGTTGTTTACCTACGGAGGTCGTGTACCACGCGTGCACGAAACAAAGTTTGACTTGATGCGTTGGCGCGTTATTTTTAAATAAAGTTATATCGCTCAATGGCACGTACACATAATATAAAATGATTTTTATGGAGAAAAAGGTAGTCCGCTCCACTATATACAATGGAGCCTGCCTGCCTGGTTTGCTCTCTTCAGAGTATCTCACACAAGGATGCGGTGGCCTCTCTCTCTCTCTCTCACTGTTGGTCACTGATCCGGTCGCATCCCGTCCGCCGGCGGAAAGGGAGGACATGCATCGTTTCTCCGTTCGACGGCGCCGAGGCAGCATGTCCCGATCTGCGGTACACGCCGTTCTCTCTGACCAAGATCTGGCGTGGTAGGGCCTACGCCACCTGCTTGCTACCGCAGTATGGGCAGATTCCGCCCGCTGCCGCTCACCTAGTTACATCCCGACGACCTCCAGGTATCCCCTCCGGCCTTGCTCCACTGCCCGTCTTCCCACGTCGCTGCATGTGGATCTTCCGTAGTTCTTTGCCCAAAACGTAGCTCGTCCGGCGTACTTTCCATATTGCAATCTCGTCCTCACACCGTTTTAGACAAACACAACCATTTTGTTATCTTCCCTTAGGACAAGGAATATGCTTCTTTTTTGTCGTCGCATGTGTCATCAACTGTTATTGGCCAGTAATTGTTTCCTTTCTACCTCTTTTTTGCAAACAGGGCTATCCATTTCACCTTGTTGCTATTGCGACCTTTTGGTGAACTGCACAAATCACTTTTTTCTTAAGAGTGTTTTGTGCAGTTTTGCCAAAATGTCACACGGGCAACGTCTCTACATTTCATTGCGACTGCACAAAGGGAGATTGGTTTTGCTCTATCCTCCTCATCCAACTCCAAGCCTAATCTTCTCCAACTAGTTAGTCTTAAGAGAGACTGCAAAGGTGACCAACTTCTATTTGTGTGTTTATTGTTTCATCAGCAATCCTCTATTATCGTAATCACACTTAATATCTTTGGAACAGGGACGCTCAGCTCTATTTTAGTGGAACTGCACAAAATGATCGGAATGTTGCATGCTCCAGACAGCTACATTTTCCCCAACATGCCTTGTTGATTTAGACAGAGCTGGGGGGACGTTGCTGCCAATGAAAGCATGGATCAATTTTAATTTAACACCTTCCCACAACTTTGTCTTCAGTTGTGATGTAAATATTAGCTCTTGTTAGCAAGGAAGTTAGTTTTTTATTGTTTCCAAAAGAGCATCGATGGCAAGACACACAAAACAAAAGCTGAAAGCTCACACCATTGTACAATTTCATGTCGCTGGAAAATTATTTGTATAGTACGTCAATTATGTAAACAAATGCTGGAAGCTTGATAGCATTGCAAGAAGCCTTTTCGGCATCCGGGTCCATGTGCCATGCACAAACTTATACTCCTTCGTTCCTAAATATTTGTCTTTTTACAAATTTCAAATGGGCATATTTTTTAGTGTAGATTCACTCATTTTGCTTCGTATGTGTACTCCCTCCGTTCCTAAATATTTGTCTTTCTAGAGATTTCAACAAGTGACTACATATGGAGCAAAATGAGTGAATCTACACTCTAAAATATGTCTATATACATCCATATGTAGTAGTCCATTTGAATCTCTAAAAAGACAAATATTTGAGTAGTCACTCGTTGAAATCTCTAGAAAGACAAATACTCTGGAGTATATTTAAGAACCGAGGGGGTAGTGCACAGCCGCATGGGAGACTCAGACCGGTCGTTGCGCCGCATTAATAGTGAGTAATGAGCAGTCAAATCATAAGCCCCACCTTTCCCACTATAAGTTGCTCGGAAGAAGCAACCATCAATACACTCTTCTTTGAATGCGCTCATACTACTCCATCCGTCACTGTTTATAGCGTGCTTTAGAAAAAGAGAAAATCTCTGGGACCAAGGCGACTAGCGATCGGCCTGTAAAATAGCATTGGTAGTTATAGCACGGCGTCTATTACTAGAGGAAATAATGCATACACACATGCATGCAGTGCTTCCACCCCGGGTACACACATGCATGCACTTACTCCACTCCGTAGTACTACATCAAGAGAAAATTGCGGTTACCACGCCCTAATTAATTGAGCATTAAACCAAACGCGTCTAAAGTCTCTCTGGTGGTGGAAATGCATTGAGAGAAATGCATCATAATGAAGCGCGCCCTCTAAATTGTGACAGAGGGAGGAGTAGTATGAAGGTGCAAAACCAAGTACGTGTATGGCCAGACGGTCAATGCACCTCCTCTTGGCATATCACTGACATGTGGGACCGGAGTGTGAGCAAACCGATCTCAATTGACGGCAAAATGGCCAACACGCCGTTCCTTGAGAGAGACGAGGAGCGCGAACACACAGATGGGCTCGCCCGGAGGCCAAGATATATTCGAGCATGGTTGATCGATATCATCATTACATGTTGGGCTGCCGTTTCCGCCCTTCTCCGGAATAAATGTGTACTTTATCAAAGATTAAGAAAAATAAGAGTACAGAGGCTCCACCATGCGGTTCTAGTAGTAGTACTACTCGTACTACTAAACCTTGCGCTTGGCTCTTCGCCTCTTCGTGAAGTCGAACAATGATGGTACTCCGCATGTTCGGTACTACAGTGTATGCCTCTGGCAATCTGACACCGAATGAACTGATGCATGTCCACCGCCTGGGCGAGGGTACGTTGCATTATTCAAAAGGCGTAAGCGAGCTTCCCCTTGTCCTGCAAGCTTCTCCTCGTTCTGCAAGTTGACGAGACACACCAACAAGTAGTGCTAGTACATACTCCCTCCTTTCCGGTTAATATGGTTTAATCTTTTATGCGGGTAAATGAGAGAGCTTTATTCATATATAAGCATTCTTAGGACGATCTGCCAAGACACTGGTCACTAGGAAGCGAGGTACCCCGCAAAAAAAGAAGTAGGAAGTGAGGTGTTTCATCAAGCCAGCTCTCGGCCACATTCAAAGTGCAGCAAGCACGGTTCGCACAAAGATACGCCGCAAGGTTTGCAGACCTGTTTACATGCTGAATAACAAAAAACAGGAAATATTGCCGAGCGCTCCTATTTGTAACAGGATATGAGCCAGAATTAAGCGAGAATTATGGCGAGTGCTCCATGCAATCAACTTCCATTATCACATGCGAGAACCCTCGGAGAGAACCAAATGTGTTGAAGATTGCTTTATCACATTTTAAAAATATAATAAGAGTGCAGACGCTCCTCCATCCGGTTCCTAGTACTAGTATAGTACCTCTATAGACTATAGTAGTAGTACTAGTAAACTTTGCGCTTGGCTGTCCGCCTCTTCGAGAAGTGCAACAATAATAGTACTAGTATAGTGTATGCTTCTGGCAATCTGACACCGAATTAACTATTGCACGTCCACCGCCTGAGTGAAGGACAGCTTGCATTAGTCAAAAGTTTCTCCTTGTCCTGCGAGCCACCGCGCGCAAGCTTCTCCCGTCCTGCAAGCTTCTCCTCGTTCGGCAAGTTGACGGGACACATCAAAGTAATGCTAGTCCATACTGCCTCCTCTCTGGTTCATATGGCTTAATTTCAAACGAGATAAATACATTGTCTGTCACTGTATATTTGTAAAAATACGGTCAGTGGACTTCATAATACGCTCATTGCGCTCAATATATACATTTTCCGGTGTGTATACTGTCACTAGCTCACCCTGGCTGAGTATGTGTGTGCATGCACATGTAGGTTGAGCACTTGAGCGTGACCGTGTGTGTTCCGTCGTGTGCTCGGACATGCATGCATTAGGGCGTCGCGCGCTTTTTTGCGTCAATGTGTATGTGTGACTGTTGCATACACGTAGGGGGAGTATGTGTAGGGGCCACTAAAGGAGCAGTCAAATCACACAGTAAGTTAGTCGGAAGAAGCAACCATCATTTCACTCTTCAATGACACGTACGCAATATAAAATGGTTGATATGGAGAGAAAAAGAAAACCACTATATATATACACTAGCAAGAGCCTAAGCTATAAGCCTGCTTGCTTGGGTTGCTCTCTTCACAAGCATAGAACCACGGTGGCCACACCGCTGGTCACATATCCGGGAAGGGAACAATGTTCTGCGTAGATGCGTGGACATCGGCGAGGGAGAAAATCCACAGTCGGTGTGTCCCAATCAGGGGTCACCCCGGTATGGGCCCGATGCCGCGTCCCAACCGCCCTTCTAGCTACAACCCGACGTCCCAGGTAGTCCATCTTCCTTTTGGAGCCGGCTTGCTCCACTGCCGCAGCTCCCCACGTAGCTCCATCTCCATGTCGATCTTTCTCTACTTCTACCGGCTTCTACTTGTGATGAGTTTATGTCTCATGAACTAGTGCCAAGATTATTATTCTAATCACACTTCTTCAATATCTTTGCCATCAGGGATGCTCAGCTTGATTTTAGTGGAACTGCACAAAAGCATCGTATGATCCGAGGGTGCCAGCCGTCTTTCCTTCGAGAGGTTCTACCTGGCCAGTAAATTAAATCCTGTTTAGGGTTTAGGGTTTAAGTCGTAGTGACCCCATCAGTAGTTTTTCTTTCATACACGCTCTCACAACTTTTGTCTTTAGTTGTGAAGTAAATATTGGCTATGATCTGTGAATCATTGAGATGCATCAGCATGCGTGTTAGTTTTCCTTTGTATTTGATGGAATGTTGAATGGGGCATCCTTGGAGTAGGAATGAAAATGGAGTGGAAAGTTTCCTCAGGAGAAAAAATGGAGATGGAGAGAAACCAACGTTTCGTTTCGTTGGATCGCGCCATCGAGCAAAACCAACGTTTAAATCACGTCTGTCACATTCGTGTCTCACCCTCCTCCACGGCTCGACCCCACACGGTCGCTCGTCATGCCACTCACCGCAAACCGAGTATACGATAACTTTCCCGCCTGCTTGTCGATGGATCGCGCCATGGAGTACTAGTACTACTGGAAGAGATTGACGAGTTGGGGAGGATAGCTAGTTGTAGCACGGACTCCCAGGAACTTTTTACATGCATGGTGTGGCCGGCTATTACGACCTTTGAACGCGGAGCAGTCGCATGCACCAGGAAGAGGCGCGGGCGACGCTCTCTTGGCCGACGCGCCACTTCAATGCCGGCGCCAGTGAGAGGTCGCGTCCGCTCTGGCCGGGCATGAATGCGACACTAACCGTTTCGGGCGGGAAGCACGCGCGGGTTATGAAGAGGGTTCGGGTTGGTCAGGAGCGGCCGTGGTAGCGGTCCGGACGCCCGCAAAAAAGAGATGCTGTACGTTAATATTGCCGCGTATATAATTAACAACATAAATAATGTGGCAGTTGGACAAATATGATTGGAGATGGAGATGGAAATGGAATTTTACGTAAACACGAATATGCATGTCTATGTCTATGTGTGTGTGCGCGACGACTCTCGCGACCTGGAAATGGGGGCGTGTTTTTGATCGAGTTTTCTTTCTTGGTACGTTAAAAAAATTGTCCGCCAATTTTCGTTTCTTTTTTCCGGGAACGCGCGTATTCTATTTAAAACCACTGCTATGGAGAGATTGTTTTACTCCATTATAGCCTCTTGTTTGATAGAGTTTCTCGCGTCTCGCTCTCTCACCCTCTCCATATCAAAACAAGATGACAGTGTCCACACTATCTCTCTCCTCACCCCTGTGGTCACAGATCCGGCCGAATCCCGTCCGCTGCGGGAGGTGAGGAGGTGCAAAATTGACATTGTCGCCGTCGGCGATGGAGGAAGCCGATGCGCACCGTCCTCTTGGTGCCGGCGCTGGCATGGACGAAGGTCCTCCGCACCCTTGTTCACTGCCGTCGTGTGGGCAGATCCCGCCCGCCCCCCTAAGCGACATCTCGCCCACCTGAGGTATAACTTCTTGTACTGGTCCAGCTCCCCAGGTCGCTGCATGCGGGTTTTCTTCTATGCGACTACTCCCCAGCTCCCTATGTATAGTAGCTAGGGTTCGTCGGCTAGTCCAACATCACCTACTATTATAGAGGAAATGCCACTTGTTGGGGATATTACTACTGGGCGTAAACCGGCCAGGAGAGGCCGGGTTAACTTCATCAGTAGACAAGTATGCTTGAAGCCCGTGAGGATATTCTATAAGGGCCCAAGGCCCAGAACCGGTTTAAGGCTTGTAGCCGTTAACCGGCATTAGTATGTAACTTGTGTTGTAAGTTAGAAATACTAGAGACCGAACCGGACACGTCTATGAGCCGGTCTCGGGACTCTGCAAACCGACGGGTGTCACCCATGTATATAAGGGGACGACCCGACGACAGTTCGAGGATAACAGACGACAACTCGAGACTTAGGTGAAGCTTGTTTGCTCCCTAGTCATCGAAACCCCCATCAATTCCATCACAACTAGACGTAGGCTTTTACCTTCATCGAAGGGGCCGAACTAGTATAAACTCTCTTGTGTCCTTGTGTCCGCTTTAACCCCTTCAAGCTAACCCGTAGCGATGGCTCCACGACTAAGTCCTTTCATGAGGACATCTGCCGTGACAAAACCACGACAGTTGGCGCCCACCGTGGGGCTATCGCACGATGGTTTCAAGTTCTTGGAGGGCAACTTTGAAGTACTCAAGGGTTACGCTGTGGGCCAAATGACCAAGAGTCGTCGCGGCAAGCTCTACATCGACGATTTAGGCTGGGGCCCCGAGGCCGGCTCGATTGAGTACGGGTATCGGGTCCCCTTTGGTGGCATACACGTCTTCATTGGCAAGATCGGTGAACCGGGCCCTGAGCCGGACATCTGCACCGACCTCGTTGAAACGGCTCAGCGTGCGAGATCTGCCCAGAGTAAACCGGCCATGAAGCGTGCCTTCGTGGGAGTCATCCACGGAGGAGAATATGATGGTGGATGGGAATCTAGCAGCGAGACCGTCGTTTATTCAGGCGACGAGTCCTCGACCGGAGAAACCGAATCATTGTATCAGCTACAGGACGGCCGGATTGGGGGCTATTCCGATGGCAACAGTATTCCGGACCCCTCCGATCTGCCCAACCGGGTTGGGATATTCATGGCCGGTACACAGGCGACGGTCCACTCTTCGACCACAGCAGCAATGTTCTCCGGATCAGCAGCGGCGGCCGGGGCAGGAGGCCCTGTGCACCCGCCGGCTCAAGTCTTATCTGATCTGTTTGATGTGTTGGCTGTGCTTATGGCGGAGGCTAACCCAGCGGATCAGGACGCCCACAACGCGGAAATTGCAAAGGTGAGGGAACAGATCACTCAGGGCAAGGCCGACCTGGCAGCCGAGAACAACAGGATGGCCGCAGAGCGGGCCACTTTGGATGCGCAGGCCTATAGGCTTATGCTGGACCAGAACGCGTCGCATGAAGTCCTGAAAAGGAAGCACCGGTCTCACCTGCCGACGATTTTCGATGCCAGAAACCTCTTTAATACCCCAGGAGCAGGAACTAGTAACCCACCGTGGTTAAACCGGGCGAAGGCACCTTGGCCGGGTGCGCCCGGTTCAGCCTCGCCTGATGGAGCCGCCTCGACAGAATAATATCGTACCTCAGCCAGTCCAGACACCTCCAGGACATTATTCCAATCCAATGGACAATCTTATTGCCGCTGCTTCACGGCTGGAGGCCATCCCGATTGAAGGTGATTCTCCGCAAGCGGTGGAGACGCGCCGGGTTAAGGAACTTCTTCGAACAGCCTTGGTTCAGCAGGAAGCATATTCATATAGCCGTGACCGAATTCATTCCACCCCCCGTCCAAGCCGGAGTTACAGCAGGCGGATGGATGAACCGGCCGTATCCAGTAATGCACGGAACCGTGAAGCGCCCCGTGGCCATAACTCGGCGGGTGATGCTCAGGAAGTGGTGGACCGGGCACGAGCACGAAGGGATGCAGAGTTAGCAGCGCAACATGAGGCTCGTCAACTTACGCCGGTTCATCCAACCACCTCGATCGAGCCAGGAGTTACTTCTAGTTCTTTGGGAGTGCCTTGTCTTGTCCCTCATGACGCAATGTGCGCCGCCTAAGGATTTCAAGGGCCCGCGCAAGGTGCCAAATTACACGTCCGATTTGTCTCCTAAACATGGGTAGAGAGCTATGAGATGGCCATGGAGATGCTTGACGTAGATGAAGCGGCATGTGCAAAGTATTTCACCATGATGCTTGAAGGGACAACCCGTATTTGGTTAAAGAGCTTACCAACCAATTCTATCAGTTCATGGGCCCAGTTACGAGCCCGGTTTATCCAGAATTTCAAGGATACATGTAAGCAGCCCATGTCGATAGTGGACTTAGCGGCCTGTGTCCAGGAGGAAGGGGAATCAACAACCCGCTGGGTACGCCGGGTTTCGGAAATTTTTCACTCATCAGACCGTATCAATGCTGACTCCACGGTTATAACCTTGGAAAGCAACTGCCAGTTTAAACCTCTGAAGTTGAAATTGGGATGGATGAAGCGCCATTGTAACGATATGGGGACCCTCATGACTGCGTTAGTGAAGTATGCTGATTCTGATAGTACCAAGGATCCTGAGTCTGATGATGACAAGACAGGGAAGGGAAAGAAGAACAACAACTCCAAGGGGCAGCAGCACAAGACGACAGGTCATGGTAACGGAGGCAAGCGTAAAGCGGATGGCAGCATGGACTTTGTGGCTAATACTAGCGCGCAGGACAGGGGCCAGCGACGGAAGGGTAAACCGCGAGCTCCAAACCCCAACCCGGACCGCCTGACTTATCTATTAAACCAGCCTTGTCCAAAGCACGGGACGAAGGAGACGCCAGCCACCCACCTTTGGAAGGATTTGCTATATTATGCAGGAGTTCAAAAATTCTAATGCTTTTCGGTATGATCACGGATCAGGTGGTGGCTCGGGATCCAGATTCCATGGGCCGGGTCACGGTGGAGGAAATGCCAGTTCAGGCTTCAATGGAGATCGTGGTGGACATAACAATCAAAACAATCGAATAGCTGTGGTGGTTACAACCAGCAACAGCCAAAGCTATCGTAACAATCCAAAGCAGTTGAATAGTGGGCAATATCATGTATTCACCACTAGCTTAGACAAGCGAGACCAGAAGCTTCACAAGCGAGCAGTGAATTCTGTTGAACCGGTCGTGCCTCGTTATTTACGCTGGTCTGAACGGCCAATCATATGGAGCAGAGAGGATCACCCTCCCCGGGTTGACAATCCGGGTCAGCTAGCATTGGTGGTGGCACCTCAGGTGGGAGGTTATAAGTTCACCAAGGTGCTCATGGATGGAGGAAGCAGCATTGATATCTTATACTATGAGACCTTCCGCCGTATGGGGTTAACAGACAAGAATCTTAAACCGTCTAATACGGTATTCCATGGTGTGGTACCTGGTAAGTCAGCATATCCCGTTGGCAAGATAGCTCTGGAGGTGGCCTTTGGAGATGATCATGATTCCGGTCAGAAAATTGATTTTTGAGGTGGTGAAGATCCGGAGCCCATACCACGCTTTATTTGGGCGGCCGGCTTATGCCAAATTTATGGCACGGCCCTGTTATATTTATCTACAGCTCAAGATGCCGGGTCACAAGGGGACCATAACCGTTCATGGAAGTCGCAAGATTGCCTTGGAGTGTGAAGAAGGTGATGTGGCCTATGTAGAGGATAATGTTGATCCGGCGGACATGACTAAGTTGAAGAAGCCAACCACAGAGCATGATCCGGCTCTAAAGTTCAAATCGGCAGCTGAGACTAAGCTTGTTGACTTCAGACCGTGACTCGCCCAAGCAGTTTAGTATCGCACCAACTTGGATCCAAAATAGGAAAGCGCCATCGAGTTCATCCATGAGAACCGGACATTTTGCATGGAAGCCTTCGACATGCCGGTGTACCGAGGAACTCATTGAGCACACTCTTAATGTTGATCCTAAGTACAAACTGGTGAAGCGTTTCTTCACGGTTCAACGAAGAAAGGCGCAGTTATTGAGAGGAGGTGGCAGTGCTCTTAGCGGCTGGCTTTATTGTTGAAGTGTTCCATCCTGAATGGCTGGCTAATCCGTGCTGGTCCTTAAGAAAATGGCACTGGCGCATGTGTGTGGATACACAGATCTTAACAAGGCTTGTCCAGTAGATCCTTTTGCCCTCCCGCATCGATCAGATTATTGATGCTACGGCGGGTTGTGAACGCTTGAGTTTTCTCGATGCATATTCTGGTTATCATCGATCAAGATGGCGTTATGACCAGGAGAAAACGACGCTCAGAACTCCCTTTGGAGCCTTCGCTATGTATCTATGCCCTTTGGGCTCAAGAGTGCTGTGCAACTTATCAATGGTGTGTGCAAAATTGCCTTCATAAGCAGATCGGCCGTAATGTACATGCCTATGTGGATGATATTGTGGTTAAGTCAAGGAGAAGGAGACTCGTTGATGATTTGAAGGAAACCTTTGATAACCTACGGACATACAAGATGATGCTCAACCCGCCAAGTGTGTTTTGGTGTACCGCAGCAAGTTATTGGGTTTTCGGTGTCCAACAGGGAATTGAGGCTAATCCGGAGAAGATCACAACTATCACCTCTCTCGCTAAACCGAAATGTATCAATGATGTCCAGCGCTTGGCAGGCCGGATTGCAGCGTTGAGCCGGTTTATCAGCCGCCTCGGTGAGAAGGCGATCCCTTTGTATCGATGTCAAGAAAGCAGATCCCTTTGTCCGAGTCCGCCGCTGATAAAGCATCGAGGACTTAAAGCGGTAGCTAGCTAATCCTACCGTTCTTGCTGCTCCAATTGACAAGGAACCATTGCTACTCTATGTGGCAGCAAATGCTCATGCAAGTCAACAGTAGCTATCATGGTGGAGCGCAAGGAGGCGGGCAAGGAATATCCGGTTCAGCGTCCGGTTTACTATATCAGCGAGGTGCTTATTGAGTCCAAGCAAAGATACCCGCATTGGCAGAAGCTAGTGTATGGAATTTTCATGGCAAGCCGGAAGCTTAAGCAATACTTCCAGGGACATCCCATCATAGTGGTTAGCTCTGCTCCTTTGGGAGATATAATTCAATACAGGGAGGCAACTGGCCGGATTGCCAAGTGGTCTATAGAGCTTGGGCCGCACGGTTTGAAATACGTGCCTTGGACGGCGATCAAGTCTCAAGCACTTGTGGATTTCATCAATGATTGGACGGAACTACAAGCACACAGAGAAAAGCCGGATCACACCCATCGGACTATTCATTTTGATGGGTCCAGCAATTGACGGCTCGGGGTCGAGTCGATTAACTTCCCCACGAGGTGATAAGTTCTGTTACGTTCTCCGCTTAATGTTCCTTTGTACTAACAATGCAGCTGAGTACGAAGCTTTACTCCACGGTCTCCGGATGGCTAAGGAGATGAATCTTAGCCGAGTTAAGTGCTTCGGTGACTCGGACCTGGTGGCCCAACAAGTGTCTGGTACTTGGGATTCTAAGGACCCACTCATGGCAGCATACCGTCGTGAGGTGGATATTATTGCAGGCCATTTCAAGGGATATCGTGGATCACCCGGACGATGTGAAGAACGAAGCGGGCGGACGCTTTAAGCGGCCGGCTCTCAGCGCAAACCGGTCCCGCCTAATGTTTTCTTGGATGTCCTGCATAACCCGTCGGTCAAGCTCCCTGGCGAAGAGGATTTAGCTATTCCTGATCCGGAGGCTCAGTTGGTAGCAGCTCTGCATGTTATTCCGGATTGGACGGTTCCTTATCTGGCGTATATGAACCGGGGCGAGTTACCAGAGGATGAGACGCTGGCCAAACAGATAATCCGGCGATCCAAGTCCATGACTATTGTCAATGGCGAGTTACATCATTGCAGCGTGTCAGGAGCGTTTCAACGTTGTGTGTCGCCGGAGGAAGGTTGTGAGATCTTGCGCGAAATCCATGAAGGAGATTGTGGTCACCACGCCGGTTCAAAATCTCTGGTGGCTAAGGCGTTTCGTCACGGTTTCTATTGGTTGACTGCTCATGCTGATGCGGAGGACCTGGTTAGGCGATGTGACGGCTGCCAGAAATTCTCAAGACGCGCTCATGTGCCGGCTCAAGAATTGAGGATGATTCCAATTACTTGGCCATTTGTGACTTGGGGGCTGGATATGGTTGGGCCTTTCAAATGGTCCAAGGACAAGAAGACCCACCTTTTGGTGGCGGTTGACAAGTTTACAAAGTGGGTGGAAGCGGAGCCCATCAGCAAGTGTGATGCAGCCACGACGGTTCAATTCATTAAGAAGGTGATTTTCCGATTTGGCTTTCCACATAGTATCATTACTGATAATGGTACCAATCTGTCTAAGGGAACTATGAAGGAGTTCTGTGAACATGAGCACATCCGGCTTGACGTTTCATCAATGGCTCACCCACAGTCCAATGGCCAATCAGAGAGAGCTAACCAGGAGATCTTACGAGGCATCAAACCCCGGCTTATGGTCCCTTTGCAGCGGACGCCGGGTTGTTGGGTTGAGGAGTTACCATCTGTGTTATGGAGCATCAATACTACACCCAACAGATCGACAAGATACACACCGTTCTTCATGGTCTACGGAGCGGAGGCGGTTCTCCCTAGTGATATCCGTCATGATTCACCTCGTGTAGCAGCTTATGTTGAAGCGGACAACGAGGTAGCACGGCAAGACGCTTTGGACCTGTTGGATGAGGAGCGTGACATTGCAGCTGCCCGTTCGGCAATCTACCAGCAGGATCTTCGCCGCTATCACGATCGCCGAAGTTAGAACCGTAACCTTTCAAGAAGGAGATTTGGTGCTCGGCTCATCCAAGACCAGACCGATATGCACAAGCTATCCGCACCTTGGGAGGGACCTTTCATGGTCAGCAAGAATCTGCACAACGGGCCGTACTATCTGATTGATATTCGAGAGCATAAAGACTCACGTGCATCAGAGGAGGACACCAACAGGCCGTGGAACATAGCTCATCTTCGGCCCTACTATACTTGAGCCATAGGCTCTACTTATGTGCATATTATGACAATGTATATATTATGATCAATACAATAAACCGGAGCCTTAGCTAAAGCGGGGTCTCTGTTATTTTTACATCATGAGTGGTTACACGGAGTTTCTATCCTAAAGCGGTCTCCAGTTTACCCCTTGAGTTAGCTTTTTAACAAAGCTTTATATCATGTCACTTGGGGGCTTGGTCGTTTTTGAACCAATGCAACACCTTTTGATAGGCGAAAGCCACGAGATCACTTGGGGGCTTGGTCACGTTTGAACCAGTCACGCCTCTTGATCGGCCTAAGGCCACAAAATCACTTGGGGGCTTTGGTCGAACCCGAACCATCGCTACACCTCTTGATCAGCGTAATGCCACTGCATCATTTGGGGACCTGGCTGACATGAACCATAGCTACGCCTATTGGGGGCTTGGTCGTGTCCGACCATGGTAATGCCACTTGATCGGCTCAAACAGCCTCTTTTCGCAAAATATTTTGTCTTTGCCTTTGCTTGAAATTTGTTTGTCTTTTTGCATGTTTCTCTTGTTGTGTTCTTAAACCGACAATTATTAAACCGATTCAACTGTCAGTTGACGGGACACGGTTTGTTGTTCATCCGGAGACACTTTGCCCGGTTTGATTTTTGATAAACATCCTATTATGGACTAACACCGGTGTTCATCTTAACCCGGAACGGTTTACCTGGTAAACCGACCCTATATACATAGGAGCTATTTTCTCCTTCAGCAGAGCGGGTTTCTTACAACTAAACTTCAAGATTGGCACAACCAACTTCATGCCCTACGATGGCAGGTATCATATATTCCCATATTTTATCATATGTTTAATCTAAAGTATTATCTTTAGTTTCATATACATGGATATGATGACCCGCCTGGTGGTACAACCACAATGGCGTTTTAAGCTTTTTGCTGCAGACAACAGTTTAAGGTTGATGATTCAACAAAAACATAAATTGCAATAAATATGCACGAAGGCATATCAACACAAAGTGTGGCGGCTATTCTATTACAAGGCAACACAGTGCCCAGATAAGATAATTGTTTTTGGCATAACATAAGGAAGCAGAATGTAAACCGCCTCCGGTTTATGCTTGATCGCCACTTGGCTCGATGGTTGCGGGTCATCCCGCCCGCTTCAACTTCGATTCCCTACCCAGCGCTTAGAAATCAACAATCGTCCAATGATTCCCATTAATGCTTGAATACGGCTTCATCATTGATCGAAACGACCGCTCAATATCGGAGCGTAAGTATGCTTACGGATTGGCGGTATAAGGTTCTCCACTTCGTGAATCGGTGCAGCACTCGCTTATTTTCTCCATCATATTGGGCTTGATAGTGAGACAGATTTGCCTCTTCACCAATTGGCAAGCCAAAGGGCGACTTCCCGGTTTATCACTCGGAGATCCTATTCGCTGAATTCTGTCCCGCCTTCCTTCAAGCACAGGAAGCCCGCGCCGCTCAACAGATCAAAATCTGGCATCCATGCTTTGGCCCGGATTAAAGGCGCTTATGGCACCGGTTCTAGCAGCAGATTTTTTTAACTCTTCAACCCGGCAGGAAGCATTGACAACCTTTAATGGTGTCCTGGATCAAGGTTGGTGCGGGTTGTTGTGAGAAGCAAGGTTGATGATTTCATGCCGCCAAAGATCTAGCTTGTTTCTATCAATGTATAAGAGGCTTTCAATTTTTTCGCACGTCTGATCCCAAGTGGCCAATACGTGTCCCCTGTATCATTAAAAAGGTTAATAAACGGCAATTACATGAGAAGGCTTCATTACGCCGTAAATCAAAAGACTTACTAAACACAACAAGCGGTCATGGCATGCACTTTCCGCTTTACATCGTCGGTTCCACAACCATCGGTTTGAGTGCAGCCTCAGATTCTCTCGCCTGCTGAGTTAAAGCGCCTTTTCGGTGGCCCAATCCGCCCGCTCTTTGTTGAAACCTCCTTAAGTTTTTCCATGACGCTTAAAGCGCTGGTTAATTCATTCTTTGCTTTGGAGGTTTCAGCTTGTCGATTTCGTGTTTTCTTGGATATCAGCGATTTGGCTTTCTTTCTTGTTCAGATCAGCCTACATACAGATAATCATTTGATAAAGATTAATGTGCAGACTTGAAGTACCAACCCCATAACAAGTTATGCCTTTGGCACTTGGGGGCTAATGCATATTTGCTGTTCATCCTACAATTTCTATATCAAGTCCCAAGCTCAATACAAGTACTCAGTTTGGCACTTGGGGGCTAATGCTTATTTGCTCTGTCCTTGAGGGATACTGGATTTCTTGTAAAAGTCCCGGTTTAACTACATTAGGTTGAACCGGCCCTTGGGGGCTACTTTCCCAAAAGTACAACTTTGCTCAGGATTATATTAGGAAGTCTCGGTTAAGTTCACATCTTCAAACCGTCACTTGGGGGCTATTAGAGTTGACAGATTGAAATATACAAGCAGAGAGTCATATGGAGTTTACCTCATATTTGTCCTTCATCATATTTACCAGACCGGCTTCATAATCACGCTAGTATATAATCGATTCAGATAACCGGAATGAAGGTCTTGGGGATTCAAAGCGGCATAAGTAGCCAAATCGGCATTCCACTTGCCTTTACCAAACGCAGTAAAGTCATCCTTTGAAGTATGCTTGGAAAAAGCGACATGATTACCTGGCTCGGAATGGCCAAAGCCAGTAATAACAACATCATCATCCTTGGCTTCACCGGTTCGCACTGAGGCCGCCGGTTTATCCGTATGCTTTGGTGGACTCGCTGTTTTAGCAGGACTCGTGGGTTGATTTGAAGGGCCTGTGGCATCAACATGTGCCTCTTCAACAATAGCATCATGATCTTGCAATGGTGGGTCGTTCAACATATCATCCTGGATGTGTTCCTCGGGATTTGGTATTTGGGTCAGTTCAGGAGCATCGTCTTCTGCCGCTTTATCCAGGCGAGCTTTCTTGCTTGGCCTAGGCTTGGCCCTGAAAGGAAAAAGACGGATCAGTCCAATGAACATTGAAAGTGGTATACCAAACAGCATTATCAGGAATATGGCTCACCCAAGAACTGTCTTGAGTGGTGGAGTTGGGTGCTGCCGACTCGCCAGAGGAAGAATGAGAAGTCACCGATAATCGGAGTCGATGGATTAAGAGGTTGATTTAATGCAATCCGCTTTAGGATAAGCATTGACGAAACAGTTAGAGACCTCTCGAACGGCATTTCCGAACTGCATCGTTTCGGTAAACCGGTGGAGGTGACTACCTGGCCGCTGTGCCGGGTTGCGTGACGAGCTTCATGCTGTTGTGTCTTCATAAGAAAGTTTCGATCCAAGTAAGCAAGAGGATGAGAAAATTTAACTTTCCGGTTTGCCCGACGGATTTTTATTGAAGGTAAAGGGTTTGAATCGGAAGAAAGAGCGATTACCTCTACAACATCAAGATGACTGACTTCAAAGATCATCCCGCAATAATCATTATCAATAAGGCGTGTGAAAAATAAACCAAGTGAGTCAAGTTCTACCACAAGTTCCGGATTACCCACATCATCGCCAGCTGGTGGATCAGAGGAAGCAGTGGTTTTCTTTCTATTTGCTGGTTTCTTCACAACTTTGGTCTTGGGCCGGGTTATTGCCACCGGTTTCTCTTGTGGAGTCTTCCTGCTCCAAAATGGATCATCACCCAGTTTGAAAGATGTTAATATCAACAAAGAGTACTTAAACGTAGTCAGATTTTATAAAGACATAAGATATGAGTCTTACGGCTGGCGGTTTGTTAATGGCAGAAAAGGGAGCCAGACCGGTTTCGGTTTGGGCGCAAGCAGCTTCCGGTTCGTTTAACATCCTCTTAACAGCCTCAATAACTTCATTGTCTGTCAGCTGGATCTCAATATGCCGTAGAGGGTCTTTCACATCTTATGTGTATTTGCACATCAAACCGAGCGCAGCTTAGGGCAGATACTCCAAGATATCCAAGAGCGAGCAAGATCAACTCCTGTCAACTCGTTGGCCATGAAGGCCCGGAGCTTGGATAGTTGAGGGGCATATTTGCTTCTTTCCTTAGCAGTTAGTGTGTGAGGGAGGGGATGTGTGTTGCTTAGCCGCTCGACCGTAACCTGGTAAAGGATTTTCTCCCTCAGGAGAGGTATCTTTGCAGTAAAACAATGTTGAATTCCACTCTTTGGGATGGCTGTGCAGTTTGGCGTGAGGGTAAGTGACCTCTTTCCGCTTTTGAATCGCCACACCACCCAACTCAGTGTTGGGACCGTCAGAAAATTCAGTGCGGCGGTTTAGATGGAAGCAATCTCTGAACAATTCAACTGTGGGCTCCTCTTGAAAGAACACCTCACTGAGCACTTGAAAGTGACAGATATTGGTTATGGAGTTGGGGCCAATATCTTGTGGACGCAGTTGGAAGTTGGCCAAGAATCTAGATAAAACTTTGAACCGGGCAGACTGAAGCCCTGGGCTAAATGGTCAGCAAAAACAACAACTTCTCCATCCTTGGGTTCTGCAGAACTCTCCGGGCTGGGGACCCTCCAGTGAATGACGTCTTTTTTTCCTAAAGCGCCGGTGCGGACTAAGTTATCCAGTTGAGTTTCAGTCACTCGAGAAGGGACCCAATTACACTCGTACACTTGCTTGGCCATGGTGCAATCTGCAAAGCAATAATACCGGTTCAAGAATATGTTGGAAGGTTATACATTGATACATTCATTGCTAAACCGGAAGAAGTTGTTTATAAACCGGAGTTCTGCAAGGTGGCAATACATAGCTGGGAAATCCTGGCGGTTCAACATGGGGACTAATGGTATATGCCGAGTTGTCAATTTTTTTACAAAGTTAAACCGCCTGGTTTAAAACATTGAAGAATCAAGAGTGGATATGCGAAAACAGGTTTCACAAAAGTATTTCACATTTTTGGATCTGGAGCATGTTCAGAAAAGAAATAAATATTCAAGGTCCAAAACAGAGCGGTACTAAATCAATGAGCAAGGATGTAAATAAAATTTATGATCTTGAGATGCGTAAGTGAAAATGGAGGTTGAAAAGCTACCATTACACAAAACATAGGTTCAGGAGTTCTTCTAAGAACCATTATACGAACAAAGAACAAAGGATGAACACTGAAAAACCTAGAAACCCTAGAATAGATCTGGGGCGGAAAGAGCAGAAGATTTACCGGAGCTGAGGAAGAAGCGGAAAGTCACCGCGATGCTCTGGTACGCTCAGGGTGAGGCAGCGGCCAAGGTTGATGCAGAGACAATGGTTGACGGAGGCGGCGGAGCTTCACGAGCTGGGCGGCGCAAGGAAGACGATGCGGAAGGGCACGAAGGGGAAAGGAGAATGACCTTTCGGTCCTATTTATAAAGGCAAGGGATATGTGTGTCGGGCGCGAAAATCAAGGGGCCGCAAGTTTGAAGCGAGCTGTCGCCTCGATTGTTGCGCACTCCATTAATGAAAAGATGTTATATATAGTTCTTTATGACAGATGATGTCATGCCGGTTCACCACAATCTGGGAAGATGACGTCATGGCGTTTTAACCAAGAAGATGTTGAAGACGAAGTTTTTACTAAGGATTGACATGAACCTGTTCAAATCAACTGGGCCTAATGTTGAGATATTACTATCGGGCGAAACGCCGTGAGAGGCCGGGTTAACTTCATCAGTAGACAAGTATGCTTGAAGCCCGTGAGGATATTCTATAAGGGCCCAAGGCCCAGAACCGGTTTAAGGCTTGTAGCCGTGAACCGGCATTAGTATGTAACTTGTGTTGTAAGTTAGAAATACTAGAGACCGAACCGGACACGTCTATGAGCCGGTCTCGGGACTCTGCAAACCAAAGGGTGTCACCCATGTATATAAGGGGATGACCCAGCGGCAGTTCGAGGATAACAGACGACAACTCAAGACTTAGGCGAAGCTTGTTTGCTCCCTAGTCATCGAAACCCCCATCAATTCCATCACAACTAGACGTAGGCTTTTACCTTCATCGAAGGGGCTGAACTAGTATAAACTCTCTTGCGTCCTTGTGTCCGCTTTAACCCCTTCAAGCTAACCCGTAGCGATGGCTCCACGACTAAGTCCTTTCATGAGGACATCTGCCGTGACAAAACCACGACACCACTCGAAAAGTTGTACTGATTTATGCCGGTGGACGTATACATTTTGTTTCAACAAAAATTACATGGTGGTTGTGCGGTCATTGTCCATATGCTCCTATTGCCGCTGCTAATCTAATACTATCACTGGTTAAATGAAGAAATGCTTTTTTTTCGGTTATCCTGGTTTAGTTCCCATCAAGATAATCATGATGCTTCTGTTTGTTGGTGTACTTTTCATAATTCTTATTGATAATTGAGATGTCGTTGTTAATCTTGTAAAACAAAGTAACAACACTATATCCCTTTTTTATATTTTTGGAAAGAGCGATGCGTATCTCCATACCCGGGCATGTCTTCCTCAATTTTAGTGGAACTGCACAAAATTGGATGGCCATTGTTGTTCCGCCTCACTTCTTCCGCCACGTGGTTCTTCCTTCCTCGAGCTTGACTACTGAGAAGAAACAGACCACAGTGAGGATTTGTCGAACTTCATAGGTGCCTCACCCAAACTTGATGCCAAATGGATGATGCATCACCACGATGACCTATCGATGCTCATGGTTGCGCCTCATGGTAGCGTCGGCTGGTGAAGCTGATCGATTTTCAATGAAAAACAAGATATCTTCCATCAGTGCTCTTTGCTTGTTACCCACAAAGATGATATCCTTCGTCAGTTCACCTTGGTTGCGTTGGAGACGCAGTCGTCTTTCACGTTGGTGCAATTTGATCACACAATTGGCTATGAACCAAATGTTTCCTCGAAGAAGGATCGACGTTGGTACTAAGAGCATAAGTTTTGTATTGATTTCTAAACCTTATCACAACTTTGTCTCCAGCTCCCCTGTAATTTTATTTGTCCAGCTATTAACTTTGATTAAAAAATGGTGTGGTCTAAAAACCCGGATGGATGTAGTAGCCCTCCATTTTTATTTACTCCGCATATTAGATTTGATTGAAGTCAAACTTTGTAAAGTTTGACCAGGTTTAGGCCGAACACAACAAACCATAATTATTAGAGAGGGCAGACTGTACATACTCTCAAACCTTTCCGATAATTGAAATTAAAATTCTTTATTTGTACACACTCTCACACGTTTCCGATAATTTGGCGCATGTGTGGTTGTTCACTTAAGGGAGGGTAGTGTACCGCACGTGAAGGACAGGGAGTGCGACCAGGATGTGTGGATCGTTAGTTCATCGGAAGTACTCCCTCCGTTCCTAAATATTTGTCTTTCAAGTGGTTTGCAATGGACTACCACATACAGATGTATATACACATTTTTTACAGTGTAGATTCACTCATTTTGCTCCGTATGTAGTCATTTGTTGAAATCTCTAGAAACACAAATATTTAGGAACAGAGGGAGTAGTAGTTTTCTTCACTGGTATGTTAAATAAAGAGTTTCGTTTCCTACTTACACAATAAAGGATCGTTATGGAGAGAATAAGAAAAGCACTCCACTATATATTAGTCGTATACACGAGTACTATATGGACGCAACTTCATTGACTTTAGTGCACCTGCCTTTGGGTTTATGACAGGTGGGCCCAAAATGTGGCTGGCCCACCTGTCATACTGCCAAAAGCAGGTGCAGTTAAGGCACCGGAGCTCAGTCCGTACTACAGTATATATATAAGTTGGAGCCTCAGCGCTTGTTCGCTAGGGTTTGCACTCTCCACACTCTCCCCACACTACATATATATATACACGTTGGAGGCTCAGCGTTCCTTTGCTAGGGTTTGCTATATTCATTGTCTCTCACCCTCTTCACCAGATCTAAACAAGACTGCATTGTGGCCTCTGTCTCTCTCACCCCCCTCACAGACAGCTGGCGAAGGAGGCATCCGGATCCCGTCGCACCGGGAAGAGGAGGAGGTGCAGCGTTCACTCTATCGCCTTCGGCGAGGGAGGCAATCCACTGCCGGCTGCACTTTTCTCTTTCACCCAGCGCCTGCGCGGGAGGGCCACCGACCCCTTCTTCCTCGCTGCCATACGTAGTGTGGGCAGATCCAACCTCCCGCTGCACGCCTTGCCACATCCCGACGACCCTAAGGTATAAGTTTCTTTGAAACCGTCATTGTTCTAGCTGCATGCTGATCTTTTTCGATTCTGTAGTCGAATCTAGGTCTTGGTTCAAAGAGGAAAGAAGGGTGTGGTGGGGTGGAGCATGAATCTAGGTCTTGGTTCAAAGAGGAAAGGAGGGAGGGAAAGTAGTATAGACTAGCTATCCAGCCGCTTTGTTGGTCGAAAAGGGAAAAAGGGGGTAATCCAGTACACACATCTGTAAGGAACCCAACTCTTTGTTGAAAAGGGAAAGAAACTGGGGGTCGGGTAGTTTGTGCAGGACTAGATTTGCTGCCCTCACATGTAAAAAAGTTTCAAAGAGAACAAATATGGGACCAACGCAGATATGCTGCTTGGCTACATACTCTGCATCACCCATTTATACATGTGGACGCACATGGTGCTGGCATGTCCCATGTCCCATCCACATGATCGTGCAGTGTGTTTTGAGATGTTGTGCTACTTGTATTGGTAGTGTTTTAAATAAATATTGAATTGAAGCTATTGTATTTTAAGCAATGCCACTCTCAGAATTAACTACTGAACTATTTTAAGAGGATTTCTATGTTAATATGAATCAATGCAACCGTTTTAGAAATGCTACTGCCCTATACTTTGTTTTCCATCAAGATAAGGTAGATGCTTCTTTTTGTGGCTGCATGTTTCATCCTCCTTTATTGGCAGTATTTTTTTTTCCTTTTTTGACTCTGTTAAATCAGGGATATCTATTCAACTTGTTGCTATAGCAAACTTAAATGTCTCACCGGTGACTTTACTTGATTTCAGAGTAACTGCACAAAACGAGATTGGATTTCCTATTCGTGTTGGCAGATTCGTATGTGAACTTGTGTGCGTCATGACAGGTTGGTACTTGCCTTCATCCACATGATTGTGCAGTGTGTTTTGATATGCTGTGCTACTTGTATTGGTACTGTTTTAAATAAATGTTGAATTGAAGCTATTGTATTGCTGTCTTTTCCCATTAAGTAGTGAACAAAAATGGGACCAACCCAGACATTATGCTTGTTGCTTTGTTACAACAAACTCTGCATCACCCCCTTTATAAGTAGATGGAAGCACATGTTGTTGTTGTTGTGCACACTCTCCCCTAGAACTGTTTATGCTTTTTGTTAATCTAATGCCGCTGGTAAAATTAAGCAATGCCACTCTCAGAATTAACTACTGAATCTTATTTCAAAACTGCAACACTTGTTAGGGATTGGTGGGATTACCATTTTTGTGGCCGCATGTTTCATCCTCCTTTATTGGCCAGTAGTTGATTACTTTTTTGCCTCTGTTAAAACAGGGATATCTATTCAACTTGTTGCTATTGCGACATTTTGCTTCGCTTAATTTTGGTGGAACTGCACAAAATGACACCGGATTTCCATATATGTGTTGAGATCTCTTTTAGATCCACCTCAGGCGTTGTTTCAAATCTTGGTCTTGAAAGGTCAGTACCTACTTTCCTCAGAATTAACTACTGAATCTTAGTTCAAAACTGCAACACTTGTTAGGGATCGGCGGGAGTACCATTTCTGTTAGGGATCGGCCGGAGTACAGGTTTAAGAAATGTATTGTTCAGATAACGTCTCTGCTATTATATATCAGTTACAGTGTTTTACAAATGGCACTATCCTGCTTTGTAGTTCTTTCTACATGTTTAACCAAGGTATTGTTAAGATAATGTGTCTGTTAAAATGAATCAGTCGCATTGTTTTAGGAATGATACTTTTCTGCTTTGTTGTTCTTTATACATGTTGAAACAAGGCATTGTTAAGATAATGTCTCATTTAATATGAATGAATCACACTGATTGAGAATTGCTACTCTCCTGCTTTGTTTCCCATTAAGATAAGGTAGATCAGTAGATGTTTTCTTCTGGGAGTACAAGTCATCAACCGTTATTTCTCAGTAATTGTTTCCCTTATACCTTTTGTTGCTTACAATGATATCAAAATTAAAGCTCGGTTTTATTCCGACTTTGATTTTAGTTGAACTGCACAAAAGGAGCCAATGTGTCTAAGGCAAACTGCTGCATTAGTGGGTCCAGTTAGTATTACCACTTTGCAGAAAGAAGCAGTCACTGTTTGCGCTACATTACACAAGGAATGATCGAGAAGCTTTACAGAGTATTAGTATACGCTGGTGACATGACTAGTCTGCAGAGATGGCTGCTTTACTTGTGGTTCAGAGGAACACTGGGCAAACAAGTGCCCAAACAAGTACCAAGAAGCCAGGGCAGGACTCCAAGTTTATCAATGTCACTCTAAGCAACAATGATGGGGCATCTGGGTATGGTAATCTATTTACTGTACTTTCAGTTTGTTAGTCCAACGATTGGTGGGTTGACACTAGGGCCAATATTCATGTGTGTGCTGATGTGTCTTTGTTTTCTGGCAGCATATAAATACGAAATCCACAGGGATGCTCAGCTTGATTTTAGTGGAACTGCACAAAATGTTCAGATGATCCGTGTCCTGCATAATAATACTTCATCATGCACAATACATCAAATGGTTCTCTAATCATTCGTCTCACCTTGAGCCACCGGACTATCAGATGACAAATTGATGACAAACCCTGCCCGTTCCACAATCATAGGCATTACATATTTTGAATGGGAAAATCTTGTCAAAAGTTGACATTAGTTTAATATATTGGAATTGGAAAACCTTGTCAATTTTTGCTGATTGATGTTAGCCAGAAGACATGCATTTGATATTTTTTGAGTGGGACGCCCTTTGCTGTGAGCAACGTTGGTCGTTTCTTCCTATTCCTGTCTTCAGTTCAGAAGTAAATATTTACTTTGCTGAGATGCATAGTCACATGAATGTTGACTTATGTAAGATATTTTGAGAGTTTGTTCTGAATATTGTCTATGTAATGCCAAGCCTTGTGTTTGATTGCAAAGTTGAGCTTGGAATGTTGTGGCATGTGGCATCACGATATGTTCACCGTGCCTCCTGAGAATAATTCTTCTTATTGTTTTGCATGTCGATCTAATGCTAGTGATTTTCTTGTTAGGAAGATCATCCTCTTCTGTTGTTCTCGTGCTTAAGAAGTTCATTGTCTTATGTTTCATTCATAGCCTATACGACAAGTCGGGTAGGTTAGACGTGAAACCATATGATCTTCCCACCAACTCATCATCTTAGGCCGTGATTGGATCGTCGTTTTCCAACCAAAACCACTTGTAAAACTGACGCTTGTAAACAAAGCAGATGGTCTCGGGCGAAGCGCTTGGTTGGTCAATTTTGACTAGTAAAATATACACCGGTCTCTCAAATTACACGCGTAACCCGCCAATTTTACTTACAGACCTCGGGCCCTCGGTTTCATTACGCCTGTATTTTACGCGTTGTATCCGATGACGAGTAAATTACAGCTGTATCTTAATACAGTTGTGAAATAAACCAGAGCTCCCAAGCGCGGCCTTACCGTTTCATGTTGTCTCAGTCTCTCGAAGGTGCTCATAGGTGTCCGATGATCCTGGCTTCCTGAATGAGCAGCGGGCACTGTATCAGACCATCCGTAGGGCCCGCGAGGCCCTCTCCATCATCCTTCGAGTTGTTGCGCTCACTGTGGCGCCGAGCATTGTTGACATGGTCAATGAACATGAGGATTCAGGAGATGACTTTATTTTGACTGGTTGACAGTAGGGACCCACTAGGGCCATAGCCGTACGTACGCAAGTGCCTCCTTATTATGTACAACTACATTTTTTTTGCTTCCTCCTGGTTTCCTGACATCACGGTCCCACACCATTGTCAACCTATGTATTCAATAAACGAGAGAATTGCACAAGGTGCGACCGACAGCTGGGACCAAGCAGCTCGAGCAGTATTTGTGTTTTTGAGGCGTGAGCACTGCAGAGTTTTTCTTGGCGATGTTTTCGTTGTTGTTCGAGAGGAGAGCAGGGTATTAGCTGGGCGGGCTGTGGCCCGCCTAGCCTGTGATGATATCCAGCCCAGATATTAATGTTTTTCAAGATGAAAATGGCTAGCCCAGCTATACGTTTTTTGAGGAATACCCAGGCAAGGTCAACTTGTTATTCTCCGCCCCGCTGGGCTGCAAATCTTTCCTAGGAAGGATGCATTAGGCTTAACAGGAAAATGGGCTTTAAAAAATAATAAATGGGATGCAATTATAAAAACTGGGCAATAACTACAAAAAAATTCACCAAGCACGGAATTACTTTTTAAAATATTATTTATGGATTTTGAAAATCTTAATTTTTAATTGTTGCGCGCACAATGTTTCGTTAGATTTTTACATAATACAAATTTATATTTAATCTGACTAGAAATTTCGGGATAAAAATATTTCGGATCCCATCAAAATGTGGGTAATTTTATTGAATTCTGTCTTGAACGATTGGTTGAAATTATTAATCGTTGTCCTAGCTAGAAAATGGGATGTACTTTTAACAAACTGTAAATGGGCTGTAGTAAATTCCATTAGGATTCAAAAATGGGCTGTACATTCTTACAAATCGCAAATGGGCTATAAGTTCTCTCCCACACACTTGTGGGCCTACTAAGTAGACACGTCCCCTAAAAAAAGAAGTTGACGCGTATGCATGGCTTTGTCAACTTATTATAGTCAACACACGGTTCTAGTAGAAGTGGCCGTTGGATGTCCATCTAACGGATGCCATGCTTCTTCTTCAATCTCGGATATTCTAGCTTCACCCGCCCAAAAAATGATTCCTCCCCCTGACATCTGGGGCGAACCATTTCGGAAGCTGACCTGTGGGCCTACTAAGTTGACGCGTACCAAGGGCTTTGTCAACTTAGTCAATATGAATGATTCTAGCTGCAGTGACCGTACAATGTCCATCCAACGGCCGTAGTGCTTCTTCAACCTCTGGTCTTCTTGCTCCCACTACCAAAGCAAAGGCCGGTCGTGTCGCTGTGCTCTCGCCTCCTGTGGTCGGCAGTGATGCCGCGGAGGCCTCACCGCCCCCTACTACTCCCACCGCTAGCCAGGCCATCCCTCTACTCACCCACACCCCCTGTTATTCCGCGGCGACGACAGCCTTACACCGCAGCAGGACCAGTGAACCCACGTACTCCTCTCCGCGTGGGCTTCCACTGTCGCGTCTTCCCCGGCTCCTCGTCGTCCCCTTCCTAGGCCTCACCGTCGTCCACCACCCTGGTGCTCTCGGCACGGCGTGGTCAACATGGTCAAGGAACGGCTTCCATCGGACGTGGACTATACGTGGAGAGGCTGACAACTGGGTCCACGACGGCAGCAAGGAAGTTCCTCCTTATTACGCGGAAAATAATGATTCCTCCACCTGACAGAAGGGACCCACCGGACGGGCCACCGTATTTCATGAAAAAAACGTTTGCCCCCTGACTGCTGGGACCCACCGGACGGGCCATCAGTGGCGCGAAAAAACGTTCCCCATTGTCGGCTCGGACCCACCGAAGTGCCTCCTTATTACGCACAAAAAATGAATACTCCCCCCGGGTTGGGACCCACCTTGGTGGAGGCTGACTTAATGGGCCTACTAAATTGACGGGACGGAGTGCTTTGTCAACTTAGTCAATATGAATGATTCTAGCTCCAGTGACCGTACGATGTCTATCCAACGACCGTAGTGCTTCTTCAACCTTTGTCTTGTTGCTCCAGCCGCCCAAAGCAGAGCCGGTCGTGCCGCATGCTCCTGCCACCCGTGGCCGGCTGTGCTGCCGCGGAGACCTCACTGCCCCTACTATTCCCACTGCTGGCCAGGCCATGCGGCGACAGCAGCCTCACACCGCAGCGAACCAGTGAACCCCGTACTCCTCTACGCGTGGGCATCCACTGCCGCGTCTTCCCCGGCTCCGCGTCGTCCCCTTCCTAGGCCTCGCCGTCGTCTATCGCCCTGGTGCTCTCGGCGCGGCGTGGTCAACGTGGTCAAGGAACGGCTTCCATCGGACGTGGACTGTACGTAGAGAGGCTGGCAGCTGGGTCCACGGCCGCAGCAAGGAAGTGCCTCCTTATTACGCGCAAAATAATTATTCCTCCACCTGAAAACGGGGACCCACCGGACGGGCCACCATATTTCATGAAAAAACGTTTCCCCCTGACTGCTGGGACCCACCAGCTACCTCTTCGCACGCAAGGAAGTGCGTCCGGGCAAACAAAAGAAATGATTCGCCCCCTGACTGTTGGGACCTACCAGCTACATCTTCGCAGGCAAGGAAGTGCCTGACAGTCGGGACCCACCTGGCCGAAGCGTACGTAGCATTGTCATTCTGGTCGCGAATGTGTACATACATACTGGTCGATGTAGAGGTGCGCACGTGTTGTAGTAGAGGCGTGCACGTAGCATGTACACGTACGTATAGCGGCCATGGTGCAAGAAAGTAAATATGGCCAGATACGTACATACGGGCGGGGTCTCGAACACCTACTCGCGCGTACATATGGCCAAGGCTCGTGTACATGGCTGGGTCGGAACAGAGAAACAACATCGTCGTCGTGTTCATGGGGAGGCAACGAAGTGCGTCGTGTTCATCAGGAGGCAATTGAACGCGTGGGAGCCAACCGGCTTGGACGGAACAACCGATGGAAACGAGGCCTGGCGTACCACAAAACGTAGGAAACGGCCTTGTGTTCGACCGTCCACGTTCGAAACAGGATCCTGTTCATCGGGAGGGGTCTGGCGTACCGCAAAACAGAGGAAACAGACCTCCTACGGTCGAAACAGGGGTCCTGTTGATCGGGAGGGGTGTGGCGTATCGCAAAACGGAGAAAACGGACTTGTGTTGGAGCGCTACGGTCGAAACGGGGGTCCTGTTCATCGGGAGGGGTGTGGCGTACCGCAAAACGGGACTCCACGGGATTCTGTTCATCTCCACCATCGACCCCCTCCAGCCTCCACGGGCTAATGTTCATCCACCGTCGACCTCCTCCAGCCACCACCGCGATCGCTCATCCACGGGCCCTGCTCATCCAGCCTCCACCGCGCTTACTCCACCGGCCATCGCTCAACCAGCCCTCTCCACGGGCTCTTGTTCACCACCCTCCATGGGCTACCGCTCATCCAGCCCTCCACCGCTCATCGCTCATCCCGCCCTCCACGGGTGGTCCTGTTCATCCCGCCCTCCACGGGTCCTGCTCATCCAGCCCCAACCGCTCGATTGATCGGGTACCGTTCATCCAAAGGCAACACCACGGGTCCTGTTCATCCACCCCCACCAGAACTGCTCATCCAAACCCCCAAAGAACGCCTTTGCTCATCCAGAGGCAGCATCGATCGGCTTCGATTAGCAGCGAGAGCGGCGAATCGCCGATCGGGTTCGATTAACACCATCGATCGATTGCTCGGGTTCAAGAACGCGTAGAGTCTGCAGCGCAATCGCCGGGTTCGATTAGAGCCCAACGCCTTGCTCGGGTTCGATTAGAGCCCAACGCCGCACACACGCAGCACGTCGTCGAGAGAAACGCGCATTGCTCGGCCCCGACCACCCACCGTAACAGGAACTCCCGATATTTTTCGCCTCGCTTCTACCATGGTTTTTCCGTCTGGGACGGCCCAGAATGTCATGCAGCTGCGTCTCCGCCCGCCCAGACGAAAAGCCCATTTTCTGTCATGATTTTTTGTCATAGAAGTAGGACCCCGCTACATCTATGATGATACCGGGTTTTGTCACAATTATCGTCATAGAAGTGTCATAAGTATGACATAATTTTTTTTCGTTTGGCCCAAAATGTCACGGATGTGTCTTTTTTTGTAGTGATTCTTACTAAAGCATAATTACTCATCAACATGACTCACATATTATATCATCATATCGCCAAACTATAACAAAGAATCAAGTTTAGTTTGTCCAATGATCTTCATGAAAGTTTTTATCATATCCCTCTTGAATATCTATCACTTTGGGACTAATTTCATATGTTGCTTTTCATAGCTCAAACAAATCTAAGTGAAGAATATGAGCATAAAATTTTTATTTTCTCAAAATAATTTAAATGAAGCAAGAGAGAATTTCTTAATTTTTTTACTAACTCTCAAATAAATCTAAGTGAATCATGAGAGCATTTCTTCAAAAATACTAAAGCACGCCATGCTCAAAAAGATATAAGTGAAGAACTAGACCAATTCCATAGCTCATAAAGATTTAAGTGAAGCATAGAGAGCAATTCTAACAAGTCGTAGCATAATTTTGGCTCTCTCAAATAGGTGTGTCCAGCAAGACTCATGGCTAAAAATAAAAAATAAAACAATCAAAGACTCATATCATACAAGACGCTCCAAGCAAAACTCATGATATGTGACGAATAAAAAATATAGCTCCAAGTAAAATACCGATGGTCGTTAGAAGAAAGAGGGGATGCCACTCGGGCATCCCCAAGCTTAGTTGCTTGCTTCTCTTTAGATAATAGCTTGGGATGCCATGGGCATCCCCAAGCTTAGGCTCTTCTTACTCCTAATTCCTTCATCCATCGTGATCTCACCCAAAACTTGAAAACTTAAATCACACAAAACTCAACAAAACCTTCGTGAGATCCGTTAGTAAAAGAAAGCAAATCACTACTATAAGTACTGTTGCAAACCATTTCATATTTTATTTTTGCATTATATCTACTGTATTCCAACTTTGCTATGGCTCAAAACCTTCAAATGAGTCGATAGATCAATCAAAATAAGCACACAATGCAAAGAAAACAGAATCTGTCAAAAACAGAACAGTCTGTAGCAATCTGAAAACTTTCGATACTTCTGTAACTCCAAAAATTCTGACAAATTAGGACAACGTGGGAAATTTCTATATCAATATTGTGTAAAACATTCAGAATTTTTCGTCGCTTCTGTGATTTTTAAAAATTATTTTACTGGATATAGAAGTTTCTGTTTTCCAACAAGATCAAAGCAACTATCACCCAACATGATCCCAAAGGCTTTGCTTGGCACAAACACTAATTAAAACATAAAATACACAATCATAATAGTAGCATAATTTTGCAAACACTCAAGAATAGAAGGAAAAAGAAAAAAATAAATTTTATTCATTGGGTTGCCTCCCAACAAGCGCTATCGTTTTACGCCCCTAGCTAGGCATAATGCAAGGATTTAAGTGTTGTCATCTTTATTTTCCAACTCTTCAATCAAACACTTGGGAGTTCTTCAAGGATTTAGCATACAAATTTTCAAGAAAAAATTATACATAACCCCCTAAAGTATCATGTTTTGGCCACATCACCCCCTCAACTCTAAAACCTGATTCCTAATCCCCTGAAGTTTTTTAAAACCTGACAAAACACCCCCTAGACCATCTTAAGCTGTTTTCATAGGTGGTTGTGCTGACGTGGACATCTCCGCCTATATATCATTCGTGCAGGTGTGGGAGGACATGTCCAGCGTCTCCTTGAGTCCTTGTCCACTGTCGGGCCGGTGCTGGGGTGCCTGAAGCAGCAGCTCACTGTAGATGACGTGGTGCCCTTGGAAGTTCCACGCACGCGTAATGGTGTGCTTAGCCACAAGCGCCGTGCAGGCGGAGCAGCATCTCGGCGCACTACAGTCAGGCCTCGTCGATCTTGTCGGATACGGTGAAGAGTAGAACCTTCTTGCGGTGTAAAATGGGTGCGACATTGTGTGATCCCGTCTCGTGGATGACACTGACGACATGGCACCGGTTCAGCCCGATGTAGGTCGTGAACTGGTGATGACCAACTTGGGCTCACACCCCGACTCCACGGGGGTGAGGTTCATGAGGTTGCCTGTGTCGACGGACGATGCCGCGCTGTTGGCCAGTGGTGGCATAGGCCCAACTCATCGCATACGTTTCGACTAGCGTTTCCCGACGCCAGGTGCTGTTATCCATATACATGCGTACCCAAAGTTGGCTCTGGTTGCCTAAAGAATTCACTTGCATGATGAACTAGCTAACTGATCAATTCAACCAGCTAGACGCACACGTACACGGAGGCTGGTCGATTCGATCGTTTCGGCTGGAAATACACACGAGAACTCGTGTGTCACATCAGCGCTGGAGTTTGACACCGTAGCCAGCGCCACTGCTGCCGGACATGGTCCTCTCGGCCTTGCCCCGTAGCCAGACTTGTGATCAGAGTGGCTGAAGGTTGTCGTGGTGCACCTCACCCCTGACCGCGCGCCAGTTTATACCGCCATCAACGAATTGTCCAAGCGCAAGCACCCGCCCTCGCCGCTCTCGAAGACGCGGCCAACATCACCAGGAGTCGCCACTTGTTGAGGATTACTAACTGCCACCTGCTTCTGCAACCAGTTCCTGCACCGGGGCTTCGCGAGGGCGCGTACTCTCGAGGTCGGCCCTTGGCTAGTGAGCCAACGACTCCACGGCGCCCTGTGCTGTGTCCACGGCTGCGCATAGCCATTGACTGGTCTTTGACTGCCGGATAGACAATACCGCCCAAAGAAACCGCTTAAAACAGGCTTAGGGTGTGTTTTGTCCGGTTTTAGAAACTTCAGGGGATTAGGAATCTGGTTTTAGAGGTGAGGGGGTGATGTGGCTGAAACATGATACTTTAGGGGGTTATGAATATTTTTTTCAATTTTCAATTACAATACTCCTAGGAATAAGTTTAAGGAACTCATTCTTGCACAAAGGGTCTCTTATAACTTCAACAAAATCCGGGTGAATACCAATCATCTTAAGATCTTATCTGTTGCTATTGGAAGTTGCACCCTTGTTTTTAGTGGCTTGAGTAACCTTGCCAATTTTTACTAGAGTTTTTCCGATAGTTTTGGCGGAAGCAAAAGCCGTACTTAGATTACTAAAGATTTCTTCCAGTTTATCGATCCGAGACGGGCTTTCTTCAATTCTTTCATGAGTTACGGTCCCCTTTTATTTTAACAACTTAAAAACTTCTCCCGCTTTTGACCCAAATTTAGTAGCAAAATTATGCATCTTTTTATCCACGTTTTCAAAATGTTCTTCGGTAAGCATTTTCTTTTCAATGGCATCTAGTCTTTCCATAACATGCTCGAGAGTCAAAGTTGTTTCATTAATCATAAGCGATGGTGAACCCACTAAATTTCCCATAGCATTAAAAGCATCAAGAGAGGGGCACATCAAGAAATTTCCACCGGTAATTGTATCAAGGACGAATCTATACCAAGTGGTGATGCCCACATAAAAGTAGCAAAGAAGAAGAACGGTTGATTGCTTACGGATAGATCTATAATGAGCAATGCAAATCCTATACCAAACATCTTTTAAATTCTCCCCTACCCTTTGTTTAAAGTTAAGAACCTCATTCTCGGGGATGCACGCAATAGAGGAAGAACTATCCATAACGTCAAAAAGTGGTCAACAAGATTACACAAAACATATCTAACGAGAAAAACGACGAACGAAAAAGAGGGCGAATAAAACGACAATTTTTTGTGAAGTGGGGGATATTAAAACGAGAGGCAAATGGAAAATAATGTAAATTACAAGGAGATGAGTTTTGTGATTAGGAACCTGGTGGATGTTGATGATGTCTCCTCGGCAATGGCACCAAAAATTCCTTTTGATGTGGCTTGAACTACGTCGGTATTTCCCCAAAGAGGAAGGGATGATGCAACACAAATACGGTAGGTATTTCCCTCAGTGATGAGATCAAGGTTATCGAACCAGTAGGAGAACCATGCAACACCACGTAAATAGCTCCTGCACACAAAGAACAAATACTTGCAACCCGACGTAAGAGAGGGGGTTATCAATCCCTCACGGGTAAAAAGATAGGTAAAATTGTAGTAGATTGGATAAATAGATCTCGCGGGAATGCGAGATAAAATAAATAATAATAAATTGCAGCAAGGTATTTTTTTTATTTTTTTATTAATAGATCTGAAAATAAAAGCAAATAAAAATATATCGCGAAGGCAAATATAATAAAGGAGAGACCCGGGGGGCCGTAGATTTCACTAGTGGCTTCTCTCGAGAAAAATAGCATACGACGCATAAACAAATTACTGTTGGGAATGGATAGAACTTCAAATAATCATGACGATATCCAGGCAATGATCATTATATAGGCATCACGTCCAAGATTAGTAGACCGACTCCTGCCTGCATCTACTACTATTACTCCACACATCGACCGCTATCCAACATGCATCTAGTGTATTAAGTTCATGGAGAAACGGAGTAGTGCAATAAGAACACTATCATGAAGACAAGATCTATTTGTGTAGAAATAGACCCCATCTTGTTATCCTTAATAGCAACGATACATACGTGTCGGTTCCCCTTCTATCACTGGGATCAAGCACTGTAAGATCGAACCCATCACAAAGCAACTCTTCTCATGGCAAGAAAAATCGATCTAGTTGGCCTAACTAAAAAAAATTCGAAGAAGAAATACGAGGCTATAAGTAATCATGCATATAAGAGATCAAGGAAACTCAAATAAATGGATAAAAACATAGATCTGATCGTAAACTCAAAGTTCATCGGATCCCAACAAACACACCGCAAAAAGAGTTACATCAAATAGATCTCCAAGAGACCATTGTATTGAGAATCAAAAGAGAGAGAGAGAGGAAGCTATCTAGCTACTAACTATGGACCCGTTGGTCTACAATGAACTACTCACGCATCATCGGAGAGGCACCAATGAGGATGATCAACCCCTCTGTGTTGGTGTCTAGATTGGATCTGGTGGTTCTGGAACTTGCAGCGGCTGGAATTGATTTTCGTCGACTCCCCTAGGGTTTCTAGAATACTGGGGTATTTATAGAGCAAAGAGGCTGTGCGGGAGGCCATCGAGGTGGGCACAACCCACCTGGGCACGCCTGGGCCCCCGGGCGCGTCCTGGTGGGTTGTGCTCCCCTCAAAGCCCCCTCTGGTACTTCTTTGGTCCAACAGGTGTCTTCTGGTCCAGAAAAAATGTCCAAAAAGTTTTGCTGCATTTGGACTCCGTTTGGTATTGTTTTCTGTGAAGTAAAAAACAAGCAAAAACATCAATTGGCACTGGGCATTATGTCAATAGGTTAGTCCCCAAAAATGATACAAAGTTGCTATGAAATGATTGTAAAACATCCAAGAATGACAATATAATAGCATGGAACAATAAAAAATATAGATATGTTGGAGATGTATCAGGCCCCCTGCGCTTTGTTTATTTCTCTGTTGCTCAGGGTCTGCGCCTGGCTTTGTACAAAGGGTTACATGCAACTTCGGCAAAGCTTGTACAAAAGGGTGGCTGCCGGGCAGGGCCCAATAGCCGCGCCTTACGGGTAGAACTTACGGAGATGCTCAATGTTCCATGAGTTTTGCAACTGAATGCCATCTTCGCTCTCTAGACAGACTTTGCTGGGTCTGGTGACTCGTACTACCCGGTAAGGGCCTTCCCACTTTGGCATCAACTTGTTTGTACCCTTGGCGAACTAAACACGCCTAAGGACAAGGTCGCCTTCCTCAAAACTCTGGGTATGAACCCTGTGGCTGTGATAGCGACGCAGGGCTTGCTAGTAGCATGCAGCACGTGTAGCAGCCCAGAGACGGTTCTCCTCAAGTAGCACAGTGTCATCACGCCGATGTTGTTCTTGCACTACTTCATCATAGGCAAGTACTCGAGGTGATCCGTATATGAGTTCCGTGGGGATAACTGCTTCTGCCCCATAGACTAGGGAGAAGGGAGTCTGCCCGGTAGCTCGATTTGGTGTCATACGGAGGGACCAAAGAACCACCGGCAGCTCGTTGATCCATCGTATGCCACACTTCTGCAGCTTATCAAATGTTCTTGTCTTGAGTCCTCGCAGCACTTCAGCGTTCGCCCTCTCAGCTTGTCCGTTGCTCCTTGGATGGGCAACAGAGGCAAATGAGATCTTGCTTCCGAGGGCGTGAACGTATTGCATGAAGGCGCAGCTTGTGAATTGGGTGCCATTGTTGGTGATGATTCGGGCAGGGACCCTGAAGCGACACACCAATCCTTTCAAGAACTTGATAGTTGACTGTGCGGTCACCTTCCTCAAGGGCCCCACTTCCGACCACTTTGTAAACTTGTTGATTGCAACGAACAAGAATTCAAAGCCCTCGGTAGTGCGGGGGAAGGGGCCCAAGATGTCGCGCTCCCATGTCGGTGTCAAAACCGGCGGATCTCGGGTAGGGGGTTCCGAACTGTGCGTCTAAGGCAGATGGTAACAGGAGGCGGGGGAAAAAATGTTTACCCAGGTTCGGGCCCTCTCGATGGAGGTAATACCCTACTTCATGCTTGATTGATCTTGATGATATGAGTATTACAAGAGTTGATCTACCACGAGATCGTAGAGGCTAAACCCTAGAAGCTCGCCTATGGTATGATTGTTGTTGTCCTACGGACTAAACCCTCCGGTTTATATAGACATCGGAGAGGTCTAGGGTTACACAGAGTCGGTTACAATGGGAGGAGATCTACATATCCGTATTGCCAAGCTTGCCTTCCACACCAAGGAGAGTCCCATCCGGACACGGGACGAAGTCTTCAATCTTGTATCTTCATAGTCCAACAGTCCGGCCAAAGGATATAGTCCAGCTGTCCGGATACCCCCTAATACAGGACTCCTCAAGAGCCCTCGAACCAGGCTTCAATGACGATGAGTCCAGGTAGCAGATTGTCTTCGGCATTGCAAGGCGGGTTCCTCCTCCGAATACTCCATAGAAGATTTTGAACACAAGGATAGTGTCCGGCTCTGCAAAACAAATTCCACATACCAACGTAGAGAGAATAATATTTCCACAAATCTAATCTGCCGACCGTTTCTCATAATGTGACGTATTGCCGTGGTCCGGCCATGACGAACCGTTTTTCTCAACCAGCCTGCCACTGCATGTTTTGCGAGGCAATTTTATTGGCACGTCTTGTCGAAGCAGAGATCGTGTCCCCCTTATTACGGGATTCTCATCATTACGGATGTGGGTAACCCAATCGTGCCCGTTGGTATGACTCCTTGATTTTAGGCAAGTCCCAAACGGCCACGCGGAGGACGCTTGATATTCATCCCCTTTATAAAGAGGCCAAGGCCTGTCCTTTTTTGTCAGGACCCCGATTCCAAGGCACATCGATCTAGCTGGTAACACCTCATATCACTTTGCGGCCTCACGCACGGTATTCCCATGGGTGTCGCCTTACCAGGGCCCGGGACCGTTTGCGCCTTTTGGCTCATGTATATGATAGTGTCGCTAACATCCATATGACAGAGAACCCGGGCCGACATGGCTAGTCGTGAACCCAAAGCGGCGCTAACCCATGGGGACAGCCATACATGAATCACATCGAGCATGTCGATCATCAACGTATGAATCCGGGCTGTTGCACTGGGCTAACAGGACTCCGGTAAACTGGGCTGTAGCAGGCTAGGCAGGACTCCGGATGTCACCGCGTGACATTTCCCCGAAGGGACAGACACAGGAACGAAGTGAAACACATGCCGGCCAGTCAAGTGTCCAGAGCAGTAGTGCTGGGCTAGCAGGACTCCCGTGAACCGGGCCGTAGCAGACTACTATCGCTCAGGAAGCACTAGACTACATTTCCCCATATGAGAGGCTGCCAAGGATAAACAACTAGGTTGTCGGATCCCACACATACCAAGCATTTCAGGCATACACACAATATGCTCGATATGTGTAACTACAACATGGCATCACACCATAACTCTATGACTCAAATATTTATTCATTAGGCTCCGAGGAGCGAGATATTACAAACATGGGTCTCATGACCCAACATTCAGAGCATACAAAACAAAGCACACGCGGAAGCTTAACATGTCTGAGTACAGACATCTACAAATGAAAAAGGGTTGAGAAGCCTGACTATCTACCAGATCCTGCCGAGGGCACAAGATCGTAGCTGAGGTAACAAGCTAAACGTCGAAGTCCACACGAAACTACTAGCGAGACTGACGTCTCTCTGCAAAACATAAAAGAAGAAAACATGAGTACAAATGTACTCAGCAAGACTTACATCATAACTAACTACATATGCATCATTATCAACAAAGGGGTGGTGGAGTTTGACTGCAGCAAGCCAGCTTTGACTCGGTGGCTATCCTGAACTACGACTGCAAGTAACTCTTTGAGGTGGTGCACACGAGTCCACATATTCACCATACCAATACACCACTATGGATCCGCTCCCGTCTCCCTACGAGAACGCCATCCATAGCACTCACGCTTATCTTGCGCATTTTAGAGTATCCACTTTCACTTGTCTATGAACTGTACAGGCAACCCAGAAGTCCTTTACCACGAACACGGTTATTCGATAGATCATATTAACCCTGCAGGGGTGTACTTCTTCACACACGCTCTCGCCACTTACCGCCATGTACACCTCGTGTATCTCGGCAACCTTCAAGCGGAAGCCTGGCGAGGGAGTCGGCCACGACCTGACTAACCACACAAGTCTCTAGTCCAGGTTTATCGCCTATTCGGGTTCCATCCGCGGAGATCCGGCCGGGGTGTCGCTCACGGCCCCAAAAATATGTGTGCAGGGTTCCAAAGCCCACCTCGACGGGTGGTTCTACGCTTGGTACACCGTGCCACGATGCCTAGTCTGTCCCAAGCCCACCTGTACCGGGTGCCACTTGGTAGACTACTAACACTACCTACAAACACCAGAAACTAGTTGCAACTCCTGGACAGAGATCAAGTTGATTAATAAGTCGAGAGGGGCACTTAAGCATTCCAATGCGTGGTAGTAACTGTTCATGGATCACAAACACAGAACTCAGTTCCTGAGGACGGCTGCAATGAGACAACCCACCATGTACTCCTACATGGCCTCTCACCGCTACCTTTACCAAATCGTGTTCACACACTTAGCTCTCAACAGTAGGACATGTTCATACATCTCCGATTCATCCCCGATGAATCAGACCTGACACAACTCTAAGTAATAGCAGGCATGACAATCAAGCATGAATGAGTAGGCACATCAGGGCTCAAACAACTCCTACTCATGCTAGTGGGTTTCATCTATTTACTGTGGCAATGACAGGTCATGCAGAGGATAAAGGGGTTCAGCTACCGCAGCATGTAACAGTTGAAACGGTGTTGTCCTAATGCAGTAAAAGAGAGCAGGGGCGAGAGAGTGGGATTGTATCGGAATGAACAAGGGGGTTTTGCTTGCCTGGCACTCCTGAAGATATTATAGCTCTTCATCGGTGTCATCACACTCATCGTCGGAACCACGTCTATCGAGAGGGGGCAAACACCGGCAACTGAGAAAGAACACAATCAATGCAATGCAACAATATGATGCATGAATGTGACATGGCAATATGCTGTGGGTTTGAGCTAATGCAACTAGCAACAGATTAAATGAAGTTGGTTTGAATACAAGATTCAAATTCAAACTCCATATGTGATTATTCAAATGCCATTTAGTTGATTTGACCTAAACAGTGAACAAAAGTTGTGCTAACATGCATGAAAAAGGTGCAGATGGATAGATTGGATTTTTCTGATCATTTTTCATATATAATTTATTTGATTTGGAATTACGGTTGAATTACTATGATTTTTAGAAGTTTATACTAATTTCTGGAATTTCCTGAATTATTTTAAATCCAGAAATTCCTTACTGCGTCATCATGACAACAACATTGCGTCAGCAGGTCAACCGTGGCTGACCAGGTTAAACCTGACGTGTGGAGTCCACACGTTAGTGACTCAAGCTGGTTAGTCCCACAGACAGGTGGGTCCGGTCAACTGCCACGTCAGCCAGTCAACCTTGACGCGTGGGTCCGCTGGTTATGTTAACTAAACTAACTTAAAACTAATAGCGGTTTAAATAGGCAGCAGGGCCCACTGTCAGTGTCTTAGGGTGTTACTAACTGCGGTGGTTAGCGCTAATGGTGGGGCCACGTCATCATCGCCGGACTTGGCCGGCGACGACCAGCCCGACGGCGGAGGTTCACAGTGCTCCTGCTACAGGGCACCATTTCACGCGTGGTTTGCGGCTACGGGTTGCTGTGGTTTGCGCGCATCTGATGGAGCAAGCGAGAGGAGCTGGGGTGAGCTGTGGCGTCGGCGGTGGCGAGCGAGGCGGCGGCCGGAGTTCGGGTTAGTTAGGCCTCGGCGTTGGGATACTCGGGAGGAGGAGCTAGTGGGAGCTGCGTGCTCCTGGGAAGGCACTGAACACGTTGACGCGCTCAGGCGCGAGCTGTGGTGGCTAGAACGACGGCGGCATCATGGCGGCGGCGATGAGCTCACGGGTGCGGTGGAGGGTACACCTAGGGGACGAACGAGCGAGGGGAATAGGGGAAAAGCGGCGTGGCTCTGGCAGCGTCGTTTAGCGGTGTCGGATGGCTCGGGAAGCGTCGAGGCGGACGTCGAGCGGCGGCGATCTCCGTGGCCGATGAGGGAAGCAGCGATGTTGGCGGCGTCCAGGGCTTCCGGCGTCTTGAGGATCGGTGAGGAGGAAGAGGGCATCGGGGCGGAGCTCGTAGACTGCTCGGGGTGTCGTCGGGTCGGCGGTGGTCGCGACAACGGCGAACGGCGGCGATGGGCGGGTTCGGTGGCGAGAGAGAGGGATCCAGGGGAGGGGAAAGGCGAGGGGAGCGAGGGAGAGGACCAGGGGGTGCGCGGCGTCCGTAGCCAGCGCTTAGGCGGTCGGGCGGCAAGAAGGAGGTGGCTGTGGCGTGCGGTAGCGTCGCGTGTAACGCCCTCGATGCGGCTATATCTCCCACGTGTCAAGGCACGACTTAGAGGCATAACCGCATTGAAAGCAATGTCGCAAGTGAGGTAATCTTCACACAACCCATGTTATACATAAGGGAAAGAGATACATAGTTGGCTTACAGTCGCCACTTCACACAATACATAAATAAACATCCATCATTGAGTACACTCAAGGTCCGACTACGGAACCAAAATAAAAGAAGATACCCCAAATGCTACACAGATCCCCGATCGTCCCAACTGGGCACCACTACTGATCATCGGGAAAAGACACATAGTAACGACCACGTTCCTCGTCGAACTCCCACTTGAGCTCGGATCGTCACCGTGACCGCATCGTCGGCACTGCAACTGTTTTGGTAGAATCTGTGAGTCACGGGACTCAGCAATCTCACACCCGCGAGATCAAGACTATTTAAGCTTATAGGAAGGACAGAGTTGTAAAGTGGAGCTGCGACAGCGACTAGCATATATGGTGGCTACATCGCAAAAGAGAGCGAGAAGAGGAGCAAAGCACGGTCGTGAAGCTAGTAGTGATCAAGAAGTGATCTGAACTACTTACGCCGACATAACTCCAACACGTGTTCACTTCCGGACTCCGAGAAGAGACCATCACGGTAACACACGCGTTGATGTGTATTTTAATTGAGGTCAACTTCGGTTTTCTACAACCGACATTAACAAATTCCCATCTGCCTCATAACCGCGGGCACGGCTTTGAAAGATAATACCTGCAGGGTGTCCCAACTTAGCCCATTATAAGCTCTCACGGTCAACGAAGGATATTCCTTCTACCGGAAGACCCGATCAATCTCGAATCCCGGCTACAAGACATTTCGACATCAATAAAACAAGACCAGCAAAGCCGCCCGAATGTGCCGACAAATCCCGATAGGAGCTGCACATATCTCGTTCTCGTGGCACACCGGATAAGCGAAGCGTCAGAACCGACGTAATCCAAGTTGCCGAGGAATGGTCCCCGACGGTGCTCTAGTTTGGACCAACACTCGAGGAGCATTGGCCGGGGTTTAAAATAAGATGACCCTCGGCTCGCGAAACCCGGGGAAAAAGGCTTAGGTGGCAAATGGTAAAACCAAAGTTGGGCCTTTTTGGACGAGTCTTATTCAAAGCGAACTGTCAAGGGGTCCCATAAATCACCCAACCGTAAGGAACGCGAAATCAAGGAACATAACACCGTATGACGGAAACTAGGGTGGCAAGAGTGGAACAAAACACCAGGCATAAGGCCGAGCCTTCCACCCTTTACCAAATATATAGATGTATTAATTATAGCAGATAAATATTGTGATATCCCCAACAAGTAAACATGTTCCAACAAGGAACAACATCCCCATGTTCTAACAAGGAACAACCTTCAACTTCACCTGCAACTAGCAACGCTATAAGAGGGGCTGAGCAAAGCGGTAACATAGCCAATCAACGGTTTGCTAGGAAAAGGATGGTTAGGGGCTGACATGGCAATATGGGTGGCATGATATAGCAAGTGATAGGCATCGCAGCATAGGCATAGCAAAAGAGCGAGCAACTAGCATAGCAAAGATAGAAGTGATTTCGAGGGTATGGTCATCTTGCCTGCAATGTTCTCAGAGTTGTCGAAAGCTTGATCCTCGTAAGCGTTCTCAACAAGTTCCTCGTTCACGTACTCGTCTCCCGTCTCTACCCAAAACAAGAACACAAACAAAGGAACCACAATAAATACGGTGCAATGCACAAACAACATGATGCAAAACATGACATGATATGCGGGATGTGATATGCAATGCGTATGTGCGCTCCGGAAGGAAAATGATGAACCAGGCATCAACTTGGCAAACCAAGTATGCCACTGGAAAGATGAGATGATTTCGGTTGAAATCGATATAAAGATCACCGGAATCGGATGCACGGTTTGCAAATGACAAGCAAAACATGAATGGCACAAATCTGCCATTAACAACATTATGCCACTTAGCAAGCAACAAGAAATTAAGCTACTGCACCCAAACGTACCAACAAAGTATATGGCAGTGATCTACACAAGATGCTTAACAAAAGATGAGCACTGAGCTACGGCTAGTTCACATCATAACAGGTTCAAACAAGCATGGCAAAAGTGCACAAAATATCAGGCTGGACATGGCAAAAACAGCATCAGGTAGCAATGTTCAGAGCAACAAAACTACATGCTACAGGAACTTATAATAGCAAAACAAGGCATGGCATGAATCTACTCAAAGCATAGAACAAAAGTCCCTTACTGACCATAAGCCAAAAAGAACCAGAAAATATAGTAACACCCATGTCAATATTGAAAGTTCCGTTAACAGATTCAGCAACATGGCATGTCAAAAACTGATAACAAGTAGGCATGTTTACAAGCTCAATGCACTCACTACAGAGCTTTATATGAAAAACTAAGAATACATACATCAAGAAGACATGGCATTTAAGACATACATGGCAAGAACAACATCATAGCATACATGGATCAACCACAAAAACCTTGGCAAAATTGAATAACATGTATACAATCTGCCAGGAAAACATTTGATAGCAAAAGTAGAGCTCGATTGACTCAAGCTATAGCACTCCATAATTGCAAACGAAGGCATGGATGGATAGAGCAAGACATGTAGAACAAAACATCCTTTCTGAAATATCTCCAAATATGCATAGATCTCTCGGTAGCATCAAGTTAACATGGCATCAAAATATCAGCTAAACAGGGCTGAAAACAGCAACATCAGGACACCTACTTTGCATGCTTGTGCTAGTCACCACATAGATCACAAAAATACATGGCATACACCCCTGGAAAGATGGCATGGCATATTACAAAACAGATGTAGGACTCAAATTCATAGGGTGCACACATCAATCATAGCAAAAATAACAAAAGTGCAAGTTCATTAAGAAGCGAAACTAACATCACATATCCCTCTTCTAACAGCATTTCGGGCATCAAGATGAGCTCAAATGAAAATGATGCAATGAGATGAAATGATCTACTCTTCGAGACGAACATTTTGACATATTAAACGCGCAAAATGGAGCTACAGATGCAAAGTTATGCTATGTTGAAAATTCCACGAAATATCAATGAGATAAAAAAGTTAGAAGAAAATATGAGGGGGGAAGAAAGTCAACGGGCTTCGGATCCGATCGGGATTCGCCCGATCGGGCGACGGCGGGGCGGTCGCGGATCCATGGCGGGGCGGCGGCGGAAGGGGAAGAAGGCGCCGGCGCCGGAAGGGGCCGGAGGAGGGCGAAGGCGGCGGCGGCGCGGCGGCGGCGAGGGAGGCCGGGCGGCGGAGGCGGCGCGTGGTGGCGGCAATGGCGCTGGCGGCGGCGTGGCGGCACCGGCGGCGGCGTGGAGGCGGAGGTCGACCGAGCGGCGGCGGCGGGCGGCGGGCGGCGAAAGCACCGCGGGCGGGGCGGGTTCGCTGCGGGCGGCCGGGCGCGGACGCTGCTGGCGGGCGGGCCCGCCTGGCCGGCGCGGGCGGCGGCGCTGGGCGGCGGCGCTGACATGTGGCGACGCGACTGGGCGCTGGGCGGCGGCGATTTTTTCGTCCGGGCGGCGGACGTGTCCGCGGGCGCGGGACGAATTTTTAGGTTTCGGGAAGAAGACCCGGATTTAGACGGGAGGTGTTTAAATAGGCATAGAGGGAGCTAGGAGAGTCCAAATGAGGTGTAGTTTTCGCCCACACGATCGTGATCGAACGACGGAGAGCATGGAAGTGACTTAGATGGGTTATTGGACTATTTTAGAGGGGGTGTTGGGCTGCAACTTAAAAGAGGCTTTCGCGAGAGTGCGGTTAACCGTTGGAGTACCAAACGAGCTCCAAATGACCCGAAACTTGACCGGTGGTCTACGGGTGGTATACCAAGGCCACTGGACAAACCTCGGTCCATTCTGAGAAGGTTTAGTACCCGCACACGGAAAAACGTAAAAGGGGCCGCCGGGGAAGGTAGGAGTGCCGGATTGCAGAACGGACAACGGGAAAAATGCTCGGAATCATGAGACGAACACGTATGCAAATGCGATGCACATGATGACATGATATAAAATGCATGACATGGACAAAATGCAAAATGAAGAAAACCCAACCACGGAGGGAATATCATATCACAATGCCAAAAATGGCAAGAGTTGGAGTTACAAATATGGAAAGTTACTTCCGGGTGTTACAACACTCCACCACTACAAGAGGATCTCGCCCCGAGATCTAGGACTGAAAGAACTCCGGATATTCGAACGGAGGTGATCCTCGCGCCCTGTGTGGCTTCTCGGTCGAATGGTGTGACCACTTCACTTTCAGGAATTTGATTGACTTGTTGCAAGTCTTGCGCTCGGTTTCTTCAAGAATAGCAACGGGTGCTCATGATAAGAGAGATCTTCTTGAAGGTCAATCTCTTGAAGTTGATAGTGCGTTCAGAGTCTTGAAGCACTTGCGGCTGTGACACGTGAAACACATCGTGCACGTTTGCGAAGTTGGATGGAAGCTCAAGTTGATAGGCGAGATCGCCTCTTTTGCCAATTATCTTGAAAGGACCCACGATCTAGGGGCAAGCTTCCTTTGATACCGGGCGACGAGTGCCTTTCATTGAGAGACGCGGAGGTAGACATGGTCTCCGATTTCAAAAGCCACATCACGATGCTTATCATCATAATAGCTCTTCCGCGCGATTATGCGGCTTTGAGATTCTCACGAATGACTTTGCACATTTCTTCCGCTTCTATGATCAAGTCATTGCCAAGAAGTTGGCGCTCACTGTCTCTGCACCAATTGAGAGGAGTACGGCACTTTCGCCATAGAGAATTTCGAATGGGGCCTTGCCCGAACTCGCTTGGAAGATGTTGTTGTAGGAGAACTCGGCATATGGAAGACAATCTTCCCACTTCATACCGAAGGAAATGACACAAGCCCCGAGCATATCTTCAAGGATTTGATTAACTCGCCGACTTGGCCACTTGTTTGAGGATGGAAAGCTGTCTTTGAAACGAATGTTGGTTCCCATGGCCTTTCGAAAGGAATCCCAAAACTTGGAGGTAAAGATGCTGCCACGGTCAGAAGAGATCACTTGTGGAATGCCGTGCAAGGAGACAATCTCGAGGTGTATAGCTCGCCAACCGAGCTGCTGTGATAGATTCTTTGATAGGAAGAAAATGAGCCACTTTAGTGAGCTTGTCAATGACAACGAAGATAGCATCATTTCCACGCTTGGACTTTGGAAATCCAGTCACGAAGTCCATTTCAATATGATCAAACTTCCATTCTGGAATAGCAAGAGGTTGGAGGAGACCAACTGGTCGTTGGTGTTCTGCTTTCACTCTTCTGCAGACATCACATTCATTCACGAATTGAGCAATTTCTCGCTTCATTCGAGTCCACCAATATGACTGCTTGAGGTCATGGTACATCTTCGCATTTCCGGGATGAATGGATAGAAGCGAATTGTGAGCCTCGCTCATAATGACTTTTCTCAGATCACCCTTAGGAACCACAATCCGTCCTCGAAGAAAAGAGTATCTTTGTCATCAACGTGGAAGCACTTGTACTTGGAAATGCCCTTGTCGATACCACGTTTCACCTTTTTCACCATGGCATCCAGGAGTTGAGCCTCACGAATCTGATCTTCCAAAGTAGGAGAGACTATGAGGTTGGCAAGAAAGCCTTGAGGAACAACTTGAAGATTCGGCTTGCGGAAAGCTTCACAGAGATCCGGTTGGAAGGGCTTGAGGATTAGACTGTTGTAGTAAGCTTTCCTGCTCAAAGCATCTGCAATGACATTGGCCTTGCCCGGAGTATATTCAATACTTGGGTTGTACTCTTGAATCATTTTGACCCATCGAGTCTGCCTGAGGTTGAGGTTTGGCTGAGTGAAGATGTACTTGAGACTCTTGTGATCGGTGAAAATGTCCACTTTCCTTCCCAACAAGAGATGTCTCCATGTTATCAATGCATGGACAACTGCCGCCAACTCAAGATCGTGAGTGGGGTAGTTCTTTTCGTTGGGCTTCAACTGGCGAGAGGTATAAGCCACAACTCTCTTCTCTTGCATTAACACAACACCGAGACCTTGAAGAGAAGCATCACAGAACACTTCAAATGGCTTGGATTCATCAGGAGGAGTCAAGACAGGAGCTGTGACGAGTTTCTCTTTGAGAGTATTGAAAGCAACGTCACACTCAGGAGACCAGACATACTTCACATGCTTACGGAGGAGGTTGGAAAGAGGCTTAGCAATCTTGGAGAAATTCTCAACGAATCTTCGCAATAGCTTGCAAGACCAAGAAAATCATGGAGCTGCTTGACATTCCGAGGAGGTTCCCAATTCACAATTGCGGACACCTTCTCGGGATTAACTGCGATGCCCTTGGCGAGATGATATGACCAAGATAAAGCACTTCATCAAGCCAAAATTCACATTTGGAGAACTTAGCATAGAATTGATACTCTCGAGCTTGTCTAGCACCAATCGCAAATGTTTGGCATGATCCTTCTTGTTCTTGGAGAAGACCAAAATATCATCAAGATAGACCAAGATGAATTCATTGGTGTAGGGGTTGAAGATGAAATTCATCATCCGAGAGAATGTTGGAGGAGCATTGACAAGGCGAAAGACATGACAAGATATTCATAAGAACCAAAGCTTGTTCGAATCTGTCTTGGGAATATCTTGTTCACGAATGCGAATCTGATGATAACCCATCTGAAGGTCAAGCTTGGAGAACACTTTAGCACCTTTGAGTTGCTCGAAAAGCTCATTGATGTTGGGAAGTGGATACTTGTTCTTGATTGTCTTCTTATTCAATGGATGGTAATCGACGCAAAGTCGGTCCGTGCCATCCTTCTTCTGGACAAAAAGAACACCACAACCCCAAGGAGATGAACTCGGTCCGATCAAACCAGACGCTCTTGTTCATCGAGCTGCTTCTTCAATTCCTTCAGCTCATCAGGTCCAAGCTTGTATGGACGCTTGCAAGCGGGTTCGATGCGGGCTCAAGATCGATAACGAACTCAAGCGGCCGATGAGGAGGCATACCCGAAGCTCTTCCGAAAGACATCTTGTACTCACAAACGATCGAATCGAGAGATAGCATCCAATTCGCCCTTCTCATTGAGAGAAAACAACCGAATGGTTTCATCACGGCGGCATAGATGATCACATCATTAGAAGAGTGAGTCAATTGAATTTCCCGGCAGCACAATCAAGCTGAGCTTTGTCTGAGAAAGCCAGTCCATTCCGAGAATAAGATCAATATCCGAGTCACCAAGAACCATTGGTTTAGAAAGAAATCTATAATCGCCCATCTTGATAGAGACATCATGAACTATTGAGTTGGCTCTCATTGACTTCGCCGGAGAAATAATACCCAAAGGTTTATCCAGGTAAGACCAAGAAAAATAATTCTTTGCAAAGAAAGATCTTGACATGAAACAATGCGATGCACCAAAGATCAAATAAGACTTTTGCGGGAATATCATTAATCGAGAGATTACCCATTATCACATCGGAAGATTCCTCCGCTTGAGCTGCATTCATCATATTGACCTTGGCATGCTTTGGATTATGCTTGACCACCGCATTGCTGGAAGATTTCACGGAGGAGGAGGCGGAAGGCGCCTGGTTGAAGCACTTGTTCGCATAGTGACCTTTCTCACGACATTTGTTGCAAGTCACCTCGTAGAGCGGACGGTGGTAAGGAGCACTTGACCTTGGAGCTTGAGAATTAGACTTGTTACGATAGCTTGGGTTGGGTGGGTGGGAAGATCCACGGCCACCTGAGTTCTTCTGGCGATAAGGCCGACGGAACGGAGGAGGAGGAAGGTAGAACTTCGCTGCTTAGCTGCCACTTGAGAGGAAGAAGAAGACTGAACTGCATCCCCGATTCTCTTCTTAGAGGCCTCACATTTGAGCTGGGCAGCTTCTTGCTTCATGCCATGTTGTAGAATTCATCATACTTTTCTCGCTCAAAAGCACAAGAGCTAATTGCAGATCTTCTCTCGCACCACCTCTGAATTGATAGATCATACTCTTTTCATCAGCACGCCTTGCTTAGCAAAGCGAGCGAGTTTCGAACTGGATATTGTATTGATACACGACATGTTGCCTTGCTTGAGATTGCGGAACTCCTCACACTTGCTCTCAACAACACTTTTGAATGTGGTGAGCTCAAATCTCGGCGGAACTCATCCCTGTAATGACACGACCTCCTCTGGAATCTTTGTATTGCTGGTACCACTCAGCAGCTTGATCCTTGAGTTGAAACGATGCAAACTTGACAAAGTCCTCGTGTCCGACATTGCTACAATCAAAATGCTTGAAGATGTCCACAAGCCAATCGTCGGCGTCGTGGCCTCGGCTACGTAAACCGAAAGACTTCGCTGATTAGCGAGGAACCGACCGAGAGTAGCAAAGTGCGGTTGATTGTTGCCTTGACCTTGATTTCCTTGATTGCCTTGCCTCGAGTACGTTCTTGCAAGAGCTGCAAAATCATCGAGCATTGGCATTGGTGGCTGCCATGATAGCTTGCCAGCCTCCGGAGGCGGAGGTGGAGGTGGAGGTTCGACCGATCCCCATCAATGCGATCCGATTCAGAGCGTTGGCGGAGCCATCTGAAGAGGGTGACATCCGTTAGTCCTTTGATAGACAAATAGTCAAGTAGAATCAACGGATAGAAATTGCAACATATAGTCTTCACAATAAACATTGAACAAGAATGAACGAATGAATTCCAAAGTTAATCATCACACGTCCATTAAGGTGAGAAGCCACTTAGATAAAGATATGGAAACAACATCATCTTAGAAACAAATCGAATATCACAACTGAAAACAAAAGATTAGCTTCTAGAATGAGCCGGAACAAACACATGATAGAGATTTCGCCCAAAGTGTTCGTGGTGGGGCCCACGGACACGACGTATAGCGGACGTCACGAATGACAAACAAGACGTCCCGAATCAGCATAGCCAAGGATTCTTTAAGACGCCTCGCGACCATCAGAATCGACCGTGAATGGGCGGACCACTAGACGTTGAACCCCAATCTCAAATCATACATCCGTCGAAAAGATATCCTATAAGCTACTAGAATTCCCACCTATAAACTCCGAAACTTTCGGTTATGCAATCGGTGTTGGGGATACAGGGACACAAAATATATCACCCAAACTAACAATACCTAGATCCAATTGTATCCATCCGTCAACACATAACCAAGAAATCCTCGAAATCGTGTACCTCGACCTTCAAAAGCATCCGTTATACAAGTCATGGCAATACTCCCGAGCTCGCCCAAGATCTTTGGGTTATCGGGTCATCTCACCAACAACTGCACAAAAGAGATTTCGATGTCGGCAAAACTCAGGTATTCCGAATCTGCAACGATAAAATTGTGACGACAACACCTCGGAGCTCAACTCCCCGGGACCGCCACAACCCCTAAAAGTCGAGGCACCAAGAACAATGTTCTCGTCACAAAACCATCGAACGATCCCAAGATACCCGCGTGATCCTAAAATTTTTTAGTGAAATTTGAGGAGAGAAGAGTCAAAACTTCTACGTCGGGATACCTCACGAGAGCGACGAAGGACTGGGGAGTAAAAGAATCCTACTCTCCGATATATATAATCCTAAGACTCAAAACATTTTCCATTCTAGACTCAACAACGCATGACAAACAATCAAGTAGGGGCTCCTAAGTCGGGAAGGCTCGATTACCAACATAGCGCCCTCGATGCGGCTATATCTCCCACGTGTCGAGGCACGACTTAGAGGCATAACCGCATTGAAAGCAATGTCGCAAGTGAGGTAATCTTCACACAACCCATGTTATACATAAGGGAAAGAGATACATAGTTGGCTTACAATGCCACTTCACACAATACATAAATAAACATCCATCATTGAGTACACTCAAGGTCCGACTACGGAACCAAAATAAAAGAAGATACCCCAAATGCTACACAGATCCCCGATCGTCCCAACTGGGCACCACTCTCGATCATCAGGAAAAGACACATAGTAACGACCACGTTCCTCGTCGAACTCCCACTTGAGCTCGGATCGCCACCTGACCGCATCGTCGGCACTGCAACTGTTTTGGTAGAATCTGTGAGTCACGGGACTCAGCAATCTCACACCCGCGAGATCAAGACTATTTAAGCTTATAGGAAGGACAGAGTTGTAAAGTGGAGCTGCAGCAAGCGACTAGCATATATGGTGGCTACATCGCAAAAGAGAGCGAGAAGAGGAGCAAAGCACGGTCGTGAAGCTAGTAGTGATCAAGAAGTGATCTGAACTACTTACGCCGACATAACTCCAACACCGTGTTCACTTCCGGACTCCACCGAGAAGAGACCATCACGGTAACACACGCGTTGATGTGTATTTTAATTGAGGTCAACTTCGGGTTTTCTACAACCGACATTAACAAATTCCCATCTGCCTCATAACCGCGGCACGGCTTTGAAAGATAATACCTGCAGGGTGTCCCAACTTAGCCCATTATAAGCTCTCACGGTCAACGAAGGATATTCCTTCTACTGGGAAGACCCGATCAATCTCGAATCCCGGCTACAAGACATTTCGACAAAGAATAAAACAAGACCAGCAAAGCCGCCCGAATGTGCCGACAAATCCCGATAGGAGCTGCACATATCTCGTTATCAGGGCACACCGGATAAGCGAAGCGTACAGGAACCGACGTAATCCAAGTTGCCGAGGAATGGTCCCGCACGGTGCTCTAGTTTGGACCAACACTCAGAGGAGCATTGGCCCGGGGGTTTAAAATAAGATGACCCTCGGGCTCGCGAAAACCCGGGGGAAAAAGGCTTAGGTGGCAAATGGTAAAACCAAAGTTGGGCCTTGCTGGACGAGTCTTATTCAAAGCGAACTGTCAAGGGGGTCCCATAAATCACCCAACCGTGTAAGGAACGCGAAATCAAGGAACATAACACCGGTATGACGGAAACTAGGGTGGCAAGAGTGGAACAAAACACCAGGCATAAGGCCGAGCCTTCCACCCTTTACCAAATATAAAGATGTATTAATTATAGCAGATAAATATTGTGATATCCCCAACAAGTAAACATGTTCCAACAAGGAACAACATCCCCATGTTCCAACAAGGAACAACCTTCAACTTCACCTGCAACTAGCAACGCTATAAGAGGGGCTGAGCAAAGCGGTAACATAGCCAATCAACGGTTTGCTAGGAAAAGGATGGTTAGGGGCTGACATGGCAATATGGGTGGCATGATATAGCAAGTGATAGGCATCGCAGCATAGGCATAGCAAAAGAGCGAGCAACTAGCATAGCAAAGATAGAAGTGATTTCGAGGGTATGGTCATCTTGCTCGCAATGTTCTCGAGTTGTCGAAAGCTTGATCCTCGTAAGCGTTCTCAACAAGTTCCTCGCTCACGCACTCGTCTCCGCCTCTACCCAAAACAAGAACACAAACAAAGGAACCACAATAAATCACGGTGCAATGCACAAACAACATGATGCAAAACATGACATGATATGCGGGATGTGATATGCAATGCGATAAAAGCGCCCGGAAGGAAAATGATGAACCAGGCATCAAATTGGCAAACCAAGTATGCCACTAGAAAGATGAGATGATTTCAGTTGAAATCGATATAAAGATCACCGGAATCGGATGCACGGTTTGCAAATGACAAGCAAAACAAGAATGGCACAAATCTGCCATTAACACCATGATGCCACTTAGCAAGCAACAAGAAATTAAGCTACTGCACCCAAACGTACCAACAAAGTATATGGCAGTGATCTACACAAGATGCTTGACAAAAGATGAGCACTGAGCTACGGCTAGTTCACATCATAACAGGTTCAAACAAGCATGGCAAAAGTGCACAAAATATCAGTTGGACATGGCAAAAACAGCATCGGTAGCAATGTTCAGAGCAACAAAACTACATGCTACAGGAACTTATAATAGCAAAACAAGGCATGGCATGAATCTACTCAAAGCATAGAACAAAAGTCCCTTACTGACCATAAGCCAAAAGGACCAGAAAATATAGTAACACCCATGTCAATATTGAAAGTTTAGTTACAGATTCAGCAACATGGCATGTCAAAAACTGATAACAAGTAGGCATGTTTACAAGCTCAATGCACTCACTACAGAGCCTTATATGAAAAACTAAGCATACATACATCAAGAAGACATGGCATAGAAGACATACATGGCAAGAACAACATCATAGCATACATGGATCAACCACAACAACCTTGGCAAAATTGAATAACATGTATACAATCTGCCAGGAAAACATTTGATAGCAAAAATAGAGCTCGATTGACTCAAGCTATAGCACATAATTGCAAACAAAGGCATGGATGGATAGAGCAAGACATGTAGAACAAAACATCCTTTCTGAAATATCTCCAAATATGCATAGATCTCTCGGTAGCATCAAGTTAACATGGCATCAAAATATCAGCTAAACAGGGCTGAAAACAGCAACATCAGGACACCTACTTTGCATGCTTGTGCTAGTCACCACATAGATCACAAAAATACATGGAATACACCCCTGGAAAGATGGCATGGCATATTACAAAACACATGTAGGACTCAAATTCATAAGGTGCACACATCAATCATAGCAAAAATAACAAAAGTGCAAGTTCTGTTAAGAAACAGAAACTAACATCACATAGCCCTCTTCTAACAGCATTTCGGGCATCAAGATGAGCTCAAATGAAAATGATGCAATGAGATGAAATGATCTACTCCCCGAGGCAAACATTTTGATATATTAAACGCACAAAATGGAGCTACAGATGCAAAGTTATGCTATGTTGAAAATTCCACGAAATATCAATGAGATAAAAAACTTAGAAGAAAATATGAGGGGGGAAGAAAGTCAACGGGCTTTCGGATCCGATCGGGATTCGGCCCGATCGGGCGACGGCGGCAGCGGCTCGCCGGATCCGCGGCGGGGGCGGCGGTCGGAAGGGGGAAGAAGGCGCCGGCGGCCGGAAGGGGCCGGAGGAGGGCGGGGCGGGCGGCGGCGTGGCTGGGCGGGGCGGCGGCGTGGAGGCGGAGGTCGGCGAGCGGGCGGCGGCGGCGGCGGCCGGAAAGCAGCGCTGTGGCGGGGCGGGATCGTCATGGCGGCCGGGCGCGACGCTGGCGGCGGCGGGCTTCGCCCGGCCCAGGCGGGCTGGCGGCGCTGGGCGGCGCGCTGACACGTGGCGACGCGGATGGGGCGCTGGCGGCGGCGATTTTCGGCCCAGCGGCGGCGGACGTGTCCGGCGGGCGCGGACGAATTTTTTAGGTTTCGGGAAGAAGACCCGGATTTAGACGGGAGGTGTTTAAATAGGCATAGAGGGAGCTAGGAGAGTCCAAATGAGGTGTAGTTTTCGCCCACGATCGTGATCGAACGACGGAGAGCATGGAAGTGACTTAGATGGGTTATTGGACTATTTTGGAGGGTGTTGGGCTGCAACTTAAAAGAGGCTTTCGAGAGTGCGGTTAACCGTTGGAGTACCAAACGAGCTCCAAATGACCGAAACTTGACCGGTGGTCTACGGTGGTATACCAAGGCCACTGGACAAATCTCGGTCCATTCGAGAAGGTTTAGTACCCGCACGGAAAAACGTAAAAGGGGCCGCCGGGAAGGTAGGAGTGCGGATTGCAAAGCGGACAACGGGAAAAATGCTCGGAATCATGAGACGAACACGTATGCAAATGCGATGCACATGATGACATGATATAAAATGCATGACATGGACAAAATGCAAAATGAAGAAAACCCAACCACGGAGGGAATATCATATCACAATGCCAAAAATGGCAAGAGTTGGAGTTACAAATATGGAAAGTTACTTCCGGGGTGTTACATCGCGGCCACGCGCTCCTGTCCTCCTGGCGAGAGGAGGGAGATGACTAGCAGTGCCAGGTGGGCTGGGCCGGCTTGCTGGGCCGCAGGTGAGCGCCAGGTAAGGTTTCCTCTCTCTGGTTTCTCTATTTTAATTTCTGTTTTCTATTATTCTGTAATCTTTAGGGCTTTTCTGAAAATACCTAGACCCTTTCAAAAATCACTAAACTGAACATGCCCACTGTATAGAATATATCCAACATGGAACATTTCAGTTTAGGAGTATTTGGACATTTAAAATATTTTATAGAATTTAAATGTCCAAATTCAAATACTTATGATTTAATTCAGTGACCTTAGGATGACCTAGAAAATTGTGCACCATTTTTGTCAGAGGTTTAAGACCAAAGCAAAGATGATGAACATTTTAGAAGGACATTTCGGTTCATTGAAAATGATTTTATGTTGAACCTATTTGATTTGATCTGGTGCTAGGGTTTGATCAGTCCCCATTTCAAGTTCATTTGAAAAGTTAAACATGATGCACACATGAAGGGCTAACCTACTGCATACCAGAACTAGGGATGTGACAACTCGCCCCCACTACACAAGAATCTCATCCCGAGATTCAAGACGTGAGGTAAGAAGAAAAGAGGTCACAAACTATCACAATCTTCTCGATCCAACTGTCCTTCTCAAGATGTTGATTCATTGCTCCAATTGAACTTGATGTCCTTGCTTTCAAGATCTTCATCCAACATGATGGCGACGGAAAGCAACTCTATAGGAAACGATCTCCTCGAAGATCGAGCACTCAAGATCAACTCGTGGAATGAGATGTTGAAACATCTCGAGTTGGGACACAAAACACATCGAGAGGGATGGAAGAACAAACGATGGGGTTTGATTGGTGGGCAACAATTCCACGCTTAGAAAGATGGTGGATGGTGTCAAGGTGGCAAGGAAATAATTGCCACGATCCCGTAACGGGGCACTTTGGAAAAGGTGACTCGAAGAACTGCTCCCTTAAGTGGCAAAAAGAATTACTTTTGATCCATAGATCATTGACACTCTTCATACCATCCTAGGGCAAACCACAAGCGATCATTGGAAGGTGTTCGAAGGATTGACATACTCGGACGAGGATGGATGATGTGGGCTACCTTGTTGAAGACAACGCAATGGATGATTCTTGATTATCATCGGAGATGGATGGAACCCATGGTAAGTCCACTTTTGAAGATGATATTGGATAGCAACTACCGAGAAGGGCAGCCCATGGGGGATTGGCACAATGGCGGTGCAAGCTGGGAACAAGATGCAACTGTTGGGAATGTTCCAATCATCATATCTGCCTGAGATTCAGATCCGATTGGTAATAGGATACTTCAGACTCAAAGATGTCCGAAAAGAAAGTTTGCAACACAATTGACGAGATGGCATTGCGAGATTCTCGAGGAATGAACCAAGGTAGCAAGCTCAAAACATGAGCTGGTTCGCTAAACACATGTGAACACGTTGTCCTGCATAAGCATGACCACATGGTAGTCTTACAACAAAACACTACCGAAGTTGGTGGGAACCATCATCAAGGATAACGAAGTCCTTGCGTAAGGCATGCTCTTAAGAAGGAACTTCTTCTCCTTGAACAAATCAGTTAGTGGCTTGGTGTGCTAGGGATACATATGGAATGAAGGTTGCGAGCCACCAAACCATAGCATACTTCGCACATGCATGAGTGACTTGGGATGATACCCGGGGAAGCAAAAACAATCTTTCTCGAATTCATGGCGGCAACTTGCTTCAAATGCACATGAACTAGAGGAAGTCACTTTTTTCATCCAAACATATTCTTCATGAACGGGGCACGAAGATAATGCTGACAAAAGTTTCCAACACTAGGTTGATGTTCAACATGAATCATTGGGGGAGACAAAATGCTGCTGATGGGCTCAACAACAACTCATCAGAATTTCCATATGACTGTACTTCCACCATCATGTGAACACGGTGATAGTATTGGTCAGACCAAAAGATGTAATGGTGTATGCTCGAGGGATCAACCACGCGTAAGACAACATTACGAGCATCGTTGGTACTGATTTGATTTGACGATAGCCCGCACTCAAATCAAAGGATTGATAAGACAATAGGTCCAACAACTGATCACAGGGACCAATCGATGAAGATATCATCTTTCTTCAACACACACTACACAAGAATATCCCTTTGGAATGAACTAAGTTAAGCAAGCTTCTATCTTCCAACTCTCCAAGTTGTTGTTCATCTTAATCAACTAGCTCAGGGTATCCGGCACAGATTCTTGCAGAAAGGGTGGTTACAAGAAAACCAACTTGATCACGAACTCAACATAATAGTCAGGGGCAACCTGGTGATACTCCCGAGAAGATATTCGGAAAATCACGAACCACCGATATGCTATTAAGCTCGAGAACAATCTTGCTTTTCAGGGCAAGATGATATGATCAAATGAGCGAGGGCTTGACAAGATCCTAACTCATCAATCGAGGTGTGCACCAGGAAAATGGACTAGGTGGCACGATCAATCTTAGGATGATGATTTAATAACCAACACGCTAAGAATGATAATATTGTCCATTAACTACCAAGCAACTAGTTGCTAGGAGTATTGATTTCACACATCACGGTTCACTTGTCGGCATTCCGGTTACAACAACACGGGACCGAGGAATGAATAATGATGGTGAGAAGTATCACTGCATCAAGAATTCATAAGATGTGGTGCAACTCTCATGACATTCTTGACATAAAGATGGTAACACTCCAGGTGGAACAGAATCAAAAGCTAGATTGGCATTTTGATCTGCGGAATACAACTGCTTTGACCCAATCCTAGATATGGATGAGGCACTGGGGTTTGTTTCTCCTAGTCATTCCAGAATAGAATGGCTTGACGGACCACATGAGTAATAGGCATCGATGAACACGAATGCACAATTACTCCCGACTATCAATTGATGAGACGGGGTCGAATACAACTAAGGAGGAACAACTCGAGGAGCATATAACTTTTCGAGTTGTGGATGCATAGGTTAGTATGTCGAATCAAGTTCAACAGGTTTCTTCCGGATAACCCATGCAGGAAAGTAGAACCTGGCAGATTCACAATTATGAATGGAGAACTCCTCAAGAGTACTCTGATTGTGATCCTTCAGTTCAGCGAGGAACTTCTGCCATAAGCGGTTCATAGCATTTGGAAGAAGGAAATACCACAGACCTCGAGGACTAATGCAAAGGTTACTAATATCCTAAAGGAACTAGCAAATACTAACAACATGAAGTAGGGTGAATCTCGGGTTCAAGAACCCAGGAATAGAATGCCTACTAACTAATAACATCACGGGATGCTTTCAAGAATAATGGCCAGAATCATCACACTGGGGATACAAAGGCATTGCTAAATTACTAGGTGACTTCCTAAAACACCTAGGGTCAGAATAATAGCTCCAACATATATGTCGAGGCAATAGAGTACCTCAACTCACCGATTAGTGTGCTTAATCTGGCCCAAAAGGACATCAGGAACGGAAGGAAGGGATTGCAAATGCATCAGCCTGTTTAGAAACCTGGGATGACTCGGACAGCATAACGGCTGTAAATGCTCAAAATGATTTGAGACATGCTGCAAAAATGGTGGCATAACCTATCAACATCATAATATCAAGGTTCTGAGACAAACTATGAACATACGGAAATAGTAGAAACTGAACTGGGGCGTAAAACCAACAATCTTAAAAGTCTATGGATTAGTAACACGTCATTCTGATAGATAGATGAGAAGGCCTAGTTCTTAATCCCTGTAGAAGAGAAGAGGATGACTCAGATCAGAAGGCCATGAGGTATAAGGAGTAAAAAGAGCCTTACGTTCCCTTCCACAAACAATTCCCTTACATAACTGAAGCATTGCTAGACACAACTTCGACCAGTTTGGCTTGGTAATCCTACAGGCAGTCAGGGTCTGATACCAAAGCTGTCAGGACCCCGATTCCAAGTCACATCGATCCAGCTGGTAACACCTCATATCACTTTGCGGCCTCACGCACGGTATTCCCACGGGTGTCGCCTTACCAGGCCCGGGACCGTTTAAGCCTTTTGGCTCACGATATGATAGTGTCGCTAGCATCCATATGATGAGAACCCGGGCCGACATGGCTAGTCGTGAACCCAAAGCGGCGCTAACCCATGGGGACAGCATACATGAATCACATCGCATGTCGGTCATCAACGATGAATCCGGGCTGTAGCATCGGGCTAACAGGACTTGATAACCGGGCTGTAGCAGGCTAGGCAAGACTCGGATGTCACCGCGTGACATTTCCCCAAAGGACAGAACAGAACGGAAGTGAAACACATGCCGCCGATCAAGTGTCCAGAGCGGTAGTCTTTGGGCTAGCAGGACTCCGGTGAACCGGGCTGTAGCGGACTACTATCGCTCAAGAAGCACTAGACTACATTTCCCCATATGAGAGGCTGCCAAGGATAAACAACTAGGTTGTTGGATCCCACACATACCAAGCATTTCAGACATACACACAATATGCTCGATATGTGTAACTACAACATGGCATCACAACATAACTCTACGACTCAAATATTTATCCATTAGGCTCCGAGGAGCGAGATATTACAAACATGGGTCTCATAACCCAACATTCAGAGCATACAAAACAAAGCACACGCGGAAGCTTAACATGTCTGAGTACATACATCTACAAATGAAAAAGGGCTGAGAAGCCTGACTATCTACCAGATCCTGCCGAGGGCACAAGATCGTAGCTGAGGTAACAAGCTAAACGTCGAAGTCCACGCGAAACTACTAGCGAGACTGACGTCTCTCTGCAAAACATAAAAGAAGCAAACGTGAGTACAAATGTACTCAGCAAGACTTACATCAGAACTAACTACATATGCATCATTATCAACAAAGGGGTGGTGGAGTTTGACTGCAGCAAGCCAGCTTTGACTCGGTGGCTATCCCGAACTACATTGCAAGTAACTCTTTGAGGTGGCGCACGAGTCCACATATTCACCATATCAATACACCACTATGGATCCGCTCCGTCTCCCTCACGAGAACGACATCCATAGCACTCACGCTATCTTGCGCATTTTAGAGTATCCACTTTCACTTGTCTATGAACTGCACAGCAACCCGAAGTCCTTTACGCGGACACGGCTATTGAATAGATCATATTAACCCTGCAGGGGTGTACTTCTTCACACACGCTCTCGCCACTTACCGCCGTGTACACCTCGTGTATCTCGGCAACCTTCAAGCGGAAGCCTGGCGAGGGAGTCGGCCACGACCTGACTAACCACACAAGTCTCTAGTCCAGGTTTATCGCCTATTCGGGTTCCATCCGCAAGGAGATCCGGCCGGAGTGTCGCTCACGGCCCCAACGATGTGTGCAGGGTTCCCAAGCCCACCTCGACGGGTGGTTCTACCCTTGGTACACCGTGCCATGGTGCCTAGTCTGTCCCAAGCCCACCTGTACCGGGTGCCACTTGGTAGACTACTAACACTACCTACAAACACCAGAAACTAGTTGCAACTCCTGGACAGAGATCAAGTTGATTAATAAGTCGAGAGGGGCACTTAAGCATTCCAATGTGTGGTAATAACTGTTCATGGATCACAAACACAGAACTCAGTTCCTGAGGACGGCTGCAATGAGACAACCCACCATGTACTCCTACATGGCCTCTCACCGCTACCTTTACCAAATCGTGTTCACACACTTAGCTCTCAACAGTAGGACATGTTAATACACCTCCGATTCATCCCCGTTGAATCACACCTGACATAACTCTAAGCAATAGCAGGCATGACAATCAAGCATGAATGAGTAGGCACATCAGGGCTCAAACAACTCCTACTCATGCTAGTGGGTTTCATCTATTTACTGTGGCAATGACAGGTCATGCAGAGGATAAAGGGGTTCAGCTACCGAAGCATGTAACAGTTGAAACGGTGTTGTCCTAATGCAGTAAAAGAGAGCAGGGGCGAGAGAGTGGGATTGTATCGAGAATGAACAAGGGGTTTTGCTTGCACGGCACTCTGAAGATATTATAGCTCTTCATCGGTGTCATCACACTCATCGTCGGAACCACGTCTATCGAGAGGGGCAAACACCGCAATCGAGAAAGAACACAATCAATGCAATGCAACAATATGATGCATGAATGTGACATGGCAATATGCTGTGGTTTGAGCTAATGCAACTAGCAACAGATTAAATGAAGTTGGTTTGAATACAAGATTCAAATTCAAACTCCATATGTGATTATTCAAATGCCATTTAGTTGATTTGACCTAAACAGTGAACAAAAGTTGTGCTAACATGCATGAAAAGGGTGCAGATGGATAGATTGGATTTTTCTGATCATTTTTCATATATAATTTATTTGATTTGGAGTTACGGTTGAATTACTATGATTTTTAGAAGTTTATACTAATTTCTGGAATTTCCTGAATTATTTTAAATCCAGAAATTCCTTACTGCGTCATCATGACAACAACATTGCGTCAGCAGGTCAACCGTGGCTGACCAGGTCATACCTGACGTGTGGGGTCCACACGTCAGTTACTCAAGCTAGTTAGTCCCACAGAGACAGGTGGGTCCGGTCAACGGCCACGTCAGCCAGTCAACCCTGACGCGTGGGTCCGCTGGTTATGTTAACTAAACTAACTTAAAACTAATAGCGGTTTAAATAGGCAGCAGGGCCCACTGTCAGTGTCTCAAGGTGTTACTAACTGCGGTGGTTAGCGCTAATGATTGGGCCACGTCATCATCGCCAGACTTGGCCGGCGACGACCAGCCCGACGGCGGAGGTTCACCGTGCTCCCGCTACAGGGCACCATTTCACGCGTGGTTTGCGGCTACGGGTTGCTGTGGTTTGCGCGCATCTGATGGAGCAAGCGAGAGGAGCTGGGGTGAGCTGTGGCGTCGGCGGTGGCGAGCGAGGCGACGGCCGGAGTTCGGGTTAGTTAGGCCTCGGCGTTGGGATGCTCGGGAGGAGGAGCTAGTGGGAGCTGCGTGCTCCTGGGAAGGCACTGAACACGTTGACGCGCTCAGGCGCGAGCTGTGGTGGCTAGAACGACGGCGGCATCATGGCCGGCGGCGATGAGCTCACGGGTGCGGTGGAGGGTACGACTAGGGGATGAACGAGCGAGGGGGAACAGGGGGAAAAGTTGGCGTGGCTCACAACGCGTCGTTTGGCGGTGTCGGATGGCTCGGGGAAGCGTCGGAGGCGACGTACGAGCGGCGGCGATCTCCGGTGGCCGATGAGGGAAACGGCGATGTTGGCGGTGTCCAGGGCTTCCGGCGTCTTGAGGATCGGTGAGGAGGAAGAGGGCATCGGGGCGGAGCTCGTAGACTGCTCGGGGTGTCGTCGGGTCGGCGGTGGTCGCGGCAACGGCGAACAGCGGCGATGGGCGGGTTCGGTGGCGAGAGAGAGAGGGATCCAGGGGAGGGGAAAAGGCGATGGGAGCGAGGGAGAGGACCAGGGGGTGCGTGGCGTCCGTAGCCAGCGCTAGGTGGTCGACGGCAAGCAGGAGGTGGCCAGGCGCATGCCAGCGCGCCGCGGCCACGCGCTCCTATCCTCCTGGCGAGAGGAGGGAGATGACTAGCAGTGCCAGGTGGGCTGGGCCGGCTTGCTGGGCCGCAGGTGAGCGCCAGGTAAGGTTTCCTCTCTCTCTGGTTTCTCTATTTTAATTTCTGTTTTCTATTATTCTGTAATCTTTAGGGCTTTTCTAAAAATACCTAGACCCTTTCAAAAATCACTAAACTGAACATGCCCACTGTATAGAATATATCCAACATGGAACATTTCAAATTAGGAGTATTTGGACATTTAAAATATTTTATAGAATTTAAATGTCCAAATTCAAATACTTATGATTTAATTTAGTGACCTTAGGATGACCTCGAAAATTGTGCACCATTTTTGTCAGAGGTTTAAGACCAAAGCAAAGATGATGAACATTTTAGAAGGACATTTCGGTTCATTGAAAATGATTTTATGTTGAACCTATTTGATTTGATCTGGTGCTAGGGTTTGATCAGTCCCCATTTCAAGGTCATTTGAAAAGTTAAACATGATGCACACATGAAGGGCTAACCTACTGCATACCAGAACTAGGGATGTGACATTTTTCTTCTTGCACTCAATCGAATCCTTCCCCCCATCCCGAGTTCCAACACCCAAGGCTCAGGTCAGGCGCTTCGGACCTTCAATCATGTCCGGATCCAACCTTCAAGGTCAGTGGATGCCTTCCTCTGTCACAGAGGAAGACATCAAGAAGCTAAGAGAGGCCAGATATTTGACCGGCGAAATCTCACACAGGTTGCCTGCTCGAGGGCAGGTCATTTCCCACTCCTGAACCCGGCGAGAGCATTGTATTCATCTCTCACTTCCTCCGAGGGCTAGGCCTTGCTCTAGACCCCTTTGTAAGGGGGCTCATGTTCTATTACGGGCTGGATTTCCATGATCTGGCACCGGATTCCATCCTCCACATCTCGTCGTTCATCGTTGTGTGTGAAGCTTTCCTCTGCATTACCCCACACTTCGGCCTGTGGCTCAAAACCTTCAACGTGGAGCCGAAGATGATCGAGGGGCGACACGCAGAGTGCGGAGGCGCCATCATAAGCAAAGGTGCCGAAGTTCCATGTCCAAAAGGTTCCTTCCCGGAGGTGTCCAGTTTATGGCAACGGGAGTGGTTTTATATCACAGCTCCTCGGGGTACCAAGTGGGTGGCCGCCCCTGCCATTCGCTTGGGCTCCCCTCCACAACTGACATCATGGATCAATAAGGGGCTGGACTGGGGGCCAGTAAATGACGTGCCGATATTGCAAAGCCGCATCCAGGATCTCCTCGAGAGAGATGTCGGCCTGGTTACAATAATGCAAGTCATGCTAGTTCGTCGGGTCCTGCCTTGAAAACGCCGACCCCTCCAAATGTGGGAGTTCAACCCGGAAGGACCGCTGGCTATTCAACACTTCCTCAGCATGACGTCAGAAGAGATGCACAAATTGTTCTTCGGACCACAAATAATGTGTCCGAACCTCACCGAGGATGCGGGTCTAAGCTGCAATCGCCCAGACACCCAAGTAAGTAATCCCATGGCCGAATACACTGTCTATTTATTTATCACAACATCATTCTGAAAAATCGCTCTTTGAGCAGGACTAGGTGACAAAGTCAAAGATGATCAGGTGTTTGGCTCCCCTTCCCGAAGGAACAACAGATCCGGTACTGGCCAGAATGCTCGAGCCGGCGCCTTATCAGGCGCCCTTAGGGGAAGATGAGGGGGGAATAAAGAGGCTGAAAACAGGCCTCACTCTCTGTTCATCCAAACCGGGGGAATTAGCGCCTCTACGAAGGAGGACAACCGGGGAGAAGGATCTGAAATTCCCTCTCCCCAAGGAAGGAAGAGGACCGCCTCTGAAGACCCGGAAACAAAATTTTCCAAACAGGGGAAGAAATCTTCGCCAGAGGGTCCTATCTCAAAGGGTGCCCTTGCCACACAGTATCCGCAAGGGGATCAGCCTCCCACCGAGCTGTAAGTAAACAAAAGGTGCATAGTAGTAAAAATATCCCGCTTTACCTCTGAGGATAATAACCAAAACATATATCTTGTAGTTCAGATAGTAGCCCTTCTCGACAGAGTTCGTCTTCGTGGGATCTTCTTCCGGAGATGATGGAGAGCGAAACACCTCCCCGTGCCATCTCGCCTCATGAGGCGGGCGACGCTGAAGTGTCGTCGCGAAGGGATTCTCCTAATCCGCCAAGGCCAGAGGGTAATCCCTTGGCCACCAGAAGTCCTTAGTGTTCGGCAACTAAGGAGAGCGACAGAAAGAGTCCGAAACCGTCTGGTGCGTGATCGGATGCACTGAAGGATCTTCTGGAGCAAGCGGCTATCTCAGAGGCGCATCGTACGCTAATGGGTACGGTGATTCAGAGGATTTCATCCGCCGAAAGCGGGTTGCATGAAGCTTTCATGAGTCTGTTGAAAGGCTTTGAGGTACGTGAAATAGTGTGTGTTTGACAGTACCGCACGCGGTAGGTGTGCCCTATGCAGATAGTAGCCCCTGAGACCCTGGTTGCCGTCGAGAACGGCGGCGAGCAGAGGATCATAATCCCAGGTAATAAATAGTCTGCCTTCATGTGCAGGTGGTGGAGGGTCCGGTGGCTAGCCGGACTGGTGAGTTTGCCGAGCTGAAGCGGCAATATGATGCGGCAGATGCTAACATCGTGCTTGTCAACAAGCGGCTCGACGAGGCACAGGGTATGTGATTTCTCCGGTGATCAACACATAGTAAGAGGAGCATGATGCTAGTATCTTTAATATGTGTGACTGCAGATGGGGCTGCAGCCGTGGAGACCCTTCGGGCGGAACTTGCCCGAGCCAAGGAACGAGCCAGGAATAGTGATGCGGCCGCTCTAAAGGCGATCGTAGAGCTGAGGGCCGAAAAGGCTGCGCATTGCCAAAGCAAGGGAAAAATGGCCAAGATGGCCGTTGAGTTGAAAGGTGCCGCCGACCGTTACCAGCTCCTTGAGGAAGAAAACCAAGCGAAGGCGACGGACCTGGAGAAGGCCATGGTAGCAGCCAAGGAAGCCCGCTCTGAAATTAGAGCGGCGAAGGAAGAGCTGCGTCAAGTTGGAGACATCGCAGCTGGGAAGCCCTTTTTGTTGCGGACAAGGTTCAGAGATCCGAAGTATGCCCCTCTTGATAAACTATGGAGTTCTGCAGACGCATACATGGATTTGGCAGCCAGTGCTGCTGATGCGGCCGAGTACTTCAAGGATCATAAAGATCATGAAGTGGAAAAGCTGTTCTGGTCACAGTTCGATGGTCCAGCGCGTCCGCTGCTGTTGAATGAGCGAATGGCCGAGTGGGCCGAGCTCCATAGGTTGTCCGGTCTTGCCATGAGGTCTGTTGTGGATCATCTGTGGCCGGAAGGGCCAAGGCCGAATAGTTATTTTGGTTTGGTGCAGCAGTTCCTTGGTGCTGTGCCGCGTATCGACGCTATGAAGAAGTCGGCGTGCAAAGAGGGTGCGCGGATGGCACTTGCCGTGTCAAGACATACTGGGCAGACATGGAGGCCACCGCTATTGCAACCCAGGGTTCGGCCGTTGGCCGAGTAGCTGCCGAGCACTACTTTGAAGAAGTCCTTGAAGGTGCTCGTTCAATAGAAGCTCAGTGCTCGAAGAATATTATGTTCTAGTGATATGTATTCCCATTGAAAAAACAATGTTTTACTGAATTATAAAGGTTTTTTTATACTTTTTCCTGAAAGTATAATGATGCCTCCTGTGCGGCCGTTTATGTATATATGTATATAACCTGAAAGTTTGCAGTCGTCGGCTTGAGCCCCCACGCATATAATGCGGGGGTGTTCGCAAAAAATGTGTATTCACACTTGATCCAACGTCTTGGTCCATTAAGGAGGTGGTAGCGCAGCGAACAAGGCAAGAAGACTATATTGCTTTAACACCTTCACTTAGCCATAGGAGTTTGACAGTGGGACTACTAGATAGCCCCTGGTACCTCCGCGCTCGTCCGAATACGGGGTGCATACATACGTGACCGGGAAACGGCCCTTCGTTAATGCGGAGGAATCCGGAAGTTCTGGTGAGTCATCGAGTGGTTGACTAGTCTCGCGTTTTATCATGACAGTCAGTTTTCGGCTTTCTCTACTAAGGTGCTCATCCGGATGAACCAGGGCACAATCGCAGTAGTTCTCCCGGTGCCACCTTAGCCGATAGAGCGGAACGTAAGGTAGCAAAACACGGGAGCCGGGCAAACCCAACATTTGACCAAAGACATGATTCGGAGCTGATGCATATAAGGCCAAACTCGTGACGCCGAACACTCCCTAAGGTATTCGGTCTTTATAATATGTGCCGGGCTGAACAGTGCCCTTGATAATGAACCCCGAGTGTCCAGGTATGTGCGATTCTCTGACTGGCGAAATGCCAATAACGTCAGCATCCTTCTCGGTTATATTAAGTATCCGGAGGATGTCAACAACAAGAGACAATAAAAAAGGTTTATGCAGGGTATTAATCTAAAAAGAAACCTTTGAGTGGGTCCCTGCTGCACGCTCGCTTTGTGTCTCCGCGCAGCCGATCACGGGACGGGTGTGGCGCGATTGTCATCTCAGAAAAGAGAAGAACTTAGGTGAAAAGTTGTCATGCCAAAAATGATTGGTTATTCTCAATAAACCATTAAAATTCAAAATAAGTTAAGTTGAGCCGAACTAGCCCCGATTACACGCAGGAAGCCCCTGGTGCCATCTATGGGGGTATAACCATCACACCAACCTCGGGTTTACCCCAGCTGTTATGGCTAGTAATGCGCTGGACTCGTCGAACCGTGTCCGTGGTCTTGATGACCGATCCTTTAATCCGGTTGGGGGGGGGGGCGTTTAGTGTTCAGTTGTTAAAGCCGTGACACATTCTTCCGCTTGTAAGGAGCGTTCAACATTTCCACTAATGGTGATGATGCCACGTGGACGTGACATCTTAAGCTTGAGAGAAGCGTAATGCGGTATTGCATTAAAACAAGCGAAAGCCGCTCTTCTAAGTAATGCTTGATAGCCGCTTCGGAATGGAGCGATGTCGAAGGTTAACTTTTCGCTTCGGAAGTTGTCGGGAAAGCCGAATACAACCTCTAGTAATAGAGAGCCCGTGCGGTAACCAGGTTCGGTATTACTCCCTTAAAGGTAGTATTACTATGGCTGATTTTTGTTGGGACTATCCCCATTTTGCGGACTGTGTTCTGATATATCAGAATTAGACTACTGCCGCCGTCCATAAGACTCGTGTGAGATGGTATCCATTTATTATTGGGTCCAGCACCAAGGCAGCTGATCCTTCGTGTCGGATGCTTGTTAGGTGATCCCTGCGATCAAAAGTGATCGGGCAGGCCAACCAGGGGTTGAACTTAGGGGTGACGGGCTCTACGGCTCGCGTGTCTCGGAGTGCATGTTTGCTTTTCCTCTTCGTCACGTGGATCACGTTTACTGTTTTGACCTCTGGTGGGAATTTTTTTTGTCCCCCAGTGCTTTGCTGGCGAGGCTCATCCTCGTCTTCGCTTGGTATGTCCCACCCCTTGTGTTCGGCGTTTAGCTTATCGTCCTGCTTGAAGACCCAGCATTCTCTGTGGGTGTGATTTGCAGGTTTATCGGGGGTGCCGTGAATCTGACATAGTTCGTCTAGAATCTTATTTAGGCCGGACAGTCCATCTATGCTGCCTTTATAAGGCTTTTTCCGTTGACCTGGTCGACGGCCCCTGAATCCGGCGTTTACCGCCGTATTGTCTGGGCTGTCTTCTGAATTTCGACGCTTGCCTTTACTGCGTCGTGGTTTTCCATTGCCATCCCTAACTTCAGATGTGCTTGGGTCGCTGGTGCTACTGCGGGCCAACCAGCTATCTTCGCCTGCGCAAAAGCGGGTCATGAGGCTTTTCAGGGCTGCCATTGTTCTCGGCTTTTCTTGGCCGAGGTGTCTCGCGAGCCATTCGTCTCGGACGCTGTTTTTGGAAGCTGCTAAGGCTTCGGCGTCCGGACAGTCGACGATTTGGTTCTTCTTAGTGAGAAACCCGTTCCAAAGCTTTCGGGCTAACTCTTTGGGCTGTTGAATTATATGACTTAAATCGTCTGCATCCGGAGGTTGGACATAGGTCCCTTGAAAATTAGCCCGAAAAGCATCCTCGAGCTCCTCCCAACTTCCAATGGAGTTTTCGGGGAGGCTGTTTAGCCAGTGCCGAGCTGGTCCTTTAAGCTTGAGGGGCAAGTACTTGATGGCGTGGAGATCTTCTCCACCAGCCATATGGATATGGAGGATAAAGTCCTCAATCCAGACCCCAGGGTCTATGGTCCCATCGTATGCCTCTATGTTCACTGGTTTGAATCCTTCTAGAAATTCGTGGTCCAGCACCTCATCGGTGAAACATAGGGGGTGTGCGGCACCCCTGTATTTAGATTTATCAAGGCGTTCGGATGGTTGTGGTATTCGGTTTTGATACTGTGCCGTAGAGCGCTTTCTAGATCCATAGATGGATCTGGTCATACTAGATTTTTGGCGCAAGTCCTCACGTAGGCCATGTGTTGACTTATGTGCGGCACTATTAGCCGCTCTATCGTGGCCACGGGGTGGTTGATCCGACCGGTTGGACGTTTTGTTTTTCGGCTGTGTGGGCTCTACGGCCTCATCGTCGAATTCGGGCAATAGCTTGCGCTCTGGATAGCTCTTTGTGTGGTAACTTCCACCATGCATTTCTTCGTTGTCGAGCACTTTGTTCAATCTGATGTTGAGCGTATTTTGTGCGGCCTTGAGCCTTTGCTTCTGCTTCTTCAGACTCCTCGCTGTGGCAATAAGCCTGCTGCGAAGGTTCTCTTGTTCCAAGTTCTTTTCCGGTATGATGTGCACATCTTCGTCCGGACTATTTTCCTCCTCGGAGGGAGTTTTATCAGCTTTATCCTCGGCGTCACCGTATTCGGACATCGGATCTGAACCATGTTCGCCGTTCGCGGCTTCATTTTGCTCTGCCGCTGGATCAGTGTGGTCGTCGTTTCCTCTGGAGTCGACGGGGTGTTATTTTTTCTTTCGCTGTTATCGCTGTTTTTGCCGAGGCGAAATTTAGAGCGGCGCCTACATCGACGCTTTGTTTGCTTCTCGATGGAGTTGTTCTTCGCTGCTTCTTTTTGTTCCTCGTCATTGTTTTCTTTGGGTGTATCCACCATGTATATGTCATGTGATGAAGTGGCGGTCCAGCACCCTGTGGGCGGTGGTTCCTGTTTGTCTCCTGCATCGTCGTCCATACCGTCGATGTCTTCGAAGTCGAAGTCGAGCATGTCGGTTAAATCGTCGACAGTGGCTACTAAGTGGGTGGTGGGTGGGTGGCGAATTTCTTCGTCGTCCGCATCCCATTCTAGCCGGACATTGTTCGGCCAAGGTTCCCCTGACAAGGAGAGGGACCTTAATGAATTTAGCACGTCGCCGAAAGGCTAGTGCTGGAAGATATCCGCGCAGGTAAACTCCATGATCGGCGCCAAATCGGATTCGATAGGCGCGGACGTAGGTGGCTCAGAGTCCGTGGCCGGAGACGAATCCAGTGGTTCGGCGTCACGACTATTGTGAGGGGTGAAGTCAGTATCTGGCTCTACCGCCGTTGAGGGTACGACCTCCATGGCGGGGTCTATCCGCCCGTCCTTGGATGGAGCAATTTGCTCCGGATTGAATGCCGGAGTAGTTGCCGGTGCGATCTCCCGAACACTGTCCGACGGCAGAGATATATCATGCTCGTCGTGATCGTGCAGCGCACCTGGCATGGGCTCGAATCCGTCGAAGATCAAGTCCCCGCGGATGTCGGTAGTGTAATTCAAGTTCACAAACCTGACCTGGTGGCCAGGGGCGTAGCTATCGATCTGCTCCAGATGGCCAAGCGAGTTAGCCCGCAGAGTGAAGCCGCCGAATACGAAGATCTGTCTGGGGAGGAAAATCTCACCCTGGACCATATCATTACCGATGATCGAAGGAGCCATCAGGCCTTATGATGACGACACAGTGGAACTCTCAATGAAAGCACCAATGTCGGTGTCAAAACCGCCGGATCTCGGGTAGGGGGTCCCGAACTGTGCGTCTAAGGCGGATGGTAACAGGAGGAGGGGGACACAATGTTTACCCAGGTTTAGGCCCTCTCGATGGAGGTAATACCCTACTTCCTGCTTGATTGATCTTGACGATATGAGTATTACAAGAGTTGATATACCACGAGATCATAGAGGCTAAACCCTAGAAGCTAGCCTATGGTATGATTGTTGTTGTCCTACGGACTAAACCCTCCGGTTTATTTAGACACCGGAGAGAGCTAGGGTTACACAGAGTCGGTTACAATGGGAGGAGATCTACATATCCGTATTGCCAAGCTTGCCTTCCACACCCAGGAGAGTCCCATCTAGACACGGGACGAAGTCTTCAATCTTGTATCTTCATAGTCCAACAGTCCGGCCAAAGGATATAGTCCGGCTGTCCGGATACCCCCTAATCCAGGACTCCCTCACCCCAGACCAAAAATGGCCATGAAAAAGGGGTTGTTTGGAGAGCTTGAGCAGGCTAATGGATATTCTTGGAGTGGAACTGGCAGGCTTCATACTTGGTGACTAGCTCGATTGCGTCATGGAGGGCTATGGGCCAGTAGAAACCTTGCCGAAAAGCTTTCCCAACCAAGGCCATTGATTCGATGTGGGAGCCGCACATACCCTTGTGTATCTTTGCCAGCAGTTCCTTTCCTTCTTCCCGGTAAATGCACTTCAATTTCACACTGATGGGCCTTATTCTATATAGTGTTTCATCAACGAGCTGATACATACTGGCCCTCCGGGCTACTCTTTCGGCTTCTTCTTGCTCTTCGGGAAGTTCTCCTGTTTGGAGGAAACAGATGATGTGCCATGCTCAAGTTGGAGCCTAAGGCTCGGCAACGAGGACCAGCGGCACCTCCTCATTCACAGGAGCACACGCCTCAACCACAAAGGTTGGTAGTTTGGCGAGAGGGTGCAGATTACTGATCGAAGGAGAGTTGTTCCCGTGAAGCTCTCTGCCATGGGCTTCGGGAAGCCCTGTCGGGAGAGGCTTGCCGGAGTCCAGTTTCCTCCTCTTTCTGGCCGTTGTTGCCGGGGATACGGAGGGTTGTGTTACATGGGGAACAAAAGTCCCTGGTTCCACAGGGAGTTTTTGCGCAGCGCACTTTGACTAATGATCAGCAATGCTGTTTTCCGCATAGGGTATGTGCTCTATTTACAATTCTTTAAAGCGCTCCTCCAACTTACTCACTTCCTCGACGTATGCCTCCATCAATGGGCTTTGTTAATCCTTGTTTACTTGTCTCACCACCAGTTGTGAATCTCCGCGGATGATCAGCTTCCTGATTCCCAGTTCAGTTGCAATTCTGAGCCCGACAAGGAGCCCTTCGTACTCTACAGTGTTGTTGGTAGCCTTCTCCCAGGGAAAATGCATTTGAACAACGTACTTGAGGTGCTCCCCAGTGGGGGCAGCGAGAAGCACGCCAGCTCCTGCACCTTGTAGGGAGAAGGCACCATCAAAGTACATAATCCATTCTTGGGGTGCTTCCTTGCCGGGGATGACTGTCTCCAGTACTTCTTCATCAGGTGTTGGCATCCACTCCGCAATGAACTTTGCTAGTGCTCTGCTCTGAATAGTTGACGTGCTTTCAAACTTCAAACCAAAGCTAGATAACTCCAAACCCCATTCCACAATTCTGCCAGTAGCTTCGGGGTTTCGGAGTATGCGTTGCAAGGGGAAGCGGGTGACAACCGTGATCTCGTGGACTTGAAGTAGTGGTGCAGTTTCCTTGAGGCCATGATGAGGCCAAAAATCAACTTTTGCACACCAGAGTACCTCGACCTAGCCCCTGCAGCACGGAGCTGACGAAGTACACTGGGCGCTGCACCACTTTCTTCCTTGCCGTGTCATGGAACTGCCTCTGCTGCCCTGCTCTTCCTTGTCTTGAACTGCAACTGACCTTGCCGGGACGGGTTCACTTTCCTCTCCAAAGGGGGCGGCGGCAGCGACTGCTACTTCATCTACCTCCCCCTGTGCCACCAGTGCTGCACTAACCACTTGATTGGTCGCTACTAAATATAGCAGCAATGACTCTTGTGGTTTGGGACCGACTAAGGTGGGAACAGAGGAAAGGTAGGTCTTCAAATCTTGTAGCACAGCGTCTACCTCCGGGCTCCACTCTACGGGCCCTGCCTTCTTCAAGATTTTGAAGAATGTCAAGGCGCGCTCGGTGGACTTGGAAATGAACCTGCTCAGTGTGACAACACATCCAGTCAAACGCCTCACGTCTTGTCACGCCAAAGATGCGACCCTATCCTAAAGGAACTCGAAGGTCCCACCAAGGATAGAAGCACATCTTGAAGACGCTTTTGCAAGGTGGATATCATTACATCAACATTACATAATAGTGGGGATACATCCAATACATACAATTTCATATGAATACAACAATACATCAAACATAATGTCAACATCCGACTACTGAAGAAACACAAACAGAAACTCAACGACATCCACCCTGCTAGCCTAGGCTGCCGACCTGGAACATATCCCCTGATCGAAGAAGCAGAAGGAGAACTCCAAAACAAGTACACATCGCTCTCATGTCAAGATCATCGCATAACCTATACCTGCAACTGTTGATGTAGTAATCTGTGAGCCACGTGGACTCAGCAATCCCATTACCATGTGTATCAAGACTAGCAAAGCTTAAAGGGTAAGGACGGGGTAAAGTGGTGAGGTTGCAGCAGCGACCAAGCATGTATGGTGGCTAACTTACGGAACAAGAGCGAGAAGAGAAGCAAAGCAAGTGGTTGTCAACTAGTAATGATCAAGAAGTGATCCTGAACTCCTACTTACGTCAAACATAACCCAGAAACCCGTGTTCTCCTCTCGAACAACATCAAAAAGAGACACTCACGGTTACACACATGGTTGGTGTATTTTAAAAGAGTTTACTTCAAGTTTACAACAATCGGATATTAACAAATTCCCATCTGCCACATAACCGCGGGCACGGCTTTCAAAAGTTCAAACCCTGCAGGGTTGTCCCAACTTAGCCCATGATAAGTTCTCGCGGTCAACGAAGGATATTCCTTCTCCCGGGAAGATCCGATCAGACTCGAAATCCCGGTTACAAGACATTTCGACAATGGTAAAACAAGACCAGCAAAGCCGCCCGGATGTGCCGACAAATCCCAATAGGAGCTGCACATATCTCGTTCTCAGGGCACACCGGATGAGCCAGACGTCGGGTTGGCATAGACCCTGATTGCCCAGGGGGCGCCGGACATCGCTCGGTTTGCACCAACACTTAGAGAAGCACTGGCCTGGGGGGGTAAAATAAAGATGACCCTCGAGAGAGCGACTCCCAAGGGAAAATTAGGTGGTGGTGAGGCAAATGGTAAAACCAAGGTTGGGCCTTGCTGGAGGAGTTTTATTCAAAGCGAACTGTCAAGGGGGTCCCATAAATCACCCAAGCGCGTTAGGGACGCAAAATCCAGGAACATAATACCGATATGACAGAAACTAGGGCGGCAAGAGTGGAACAAAACACCAGGCATAAGGCCTACCCTTCCACCCTTTAGCAAGTATATAGATGCATTAATAATATAAGAGATATTGTGATATCCCAACATAAACATAATCCAACATGGAGAAATCTTCATCTTCACCTGCAACTAGCAACGCTATAATAGGGGCTGAGCAAAAGAGGTAACATAGACAAACAACGGTTTGCTAGGAAGGGTGACAAAGGTTAGAGGTTCATGGCAATTTGGGAGGCTGGATAAGCAAGTGGTAGGTAACGCGGCATAGCGATAGAACGAAGCAACTAGCTTAGCAATGATAGTAATAAGATCCAAGGTGACGGTCATTTTGCCTGAAATCCCGCAAGGAAGAAGGACGAGCCCATGAAGAAGATGAATCCACGAAGACGAACCAAGCGTGAGCGAAGCGAATCCTCGCGATCATAGCTAAACGGAACTATCGAGAAGAAGCACACAACATGGTAAACACACCACACATGAACATGGCATGATGCTCAACCAAATATGATGTATTACAAGGCTACATGAAGCTACTCATGGCAAGAGATGATGCCTACAAAAACAACACATCAAAGCAAGTTTAAATGAGGCCGGAAACAACATATAACCATTCCGGTAAGTCCTCATATGCAAATTTCGAAATTGGTCCAGATCTGAATAAACCTTATGTTGAAGTTGTTAAACAGCAATTTAAGATGCACCACGATGATCTACACGAAATTCTAGTCAAGTTACATATAAAGTTCATTAGATTCGGAGCTACGGCCTAGAAGATATGAGCAAAACAAGTTAAGCATGGCATTGATGCAAAATGCATTCAAACATCAAGCAACACACTCCAAACATGGATGCAACAAGGTAACATGAAACTACATGCAGAACTAAGCAAGTTTCATGTAGAGCGCACTCAAAACGGAGCAACGGTTCAACACATACACACCATACAAGTTTAAAGGACAAGCTGTCCAAAATAGCAACTAGGCATCTTGCAAGCACCAAAACAGCATGCTACAGCATCACAACATGAAAAAAAGGCATGGGCATGATGTACAGGTAAATCATAACAAAACATGAACACTGATCTATCTCCAGAAACTAATAGAACATGCTCAAAAGGACATGGCAAGATTGCAAATAATAATAGGTTCACAGACTTGGCAGAATTCACAGGACATGGCAGAAATAACATCAGGTTGCAAAGTCGAGAGCTACCAAAAAATATTATACAGGAGCTTACCATGGCAACCAAAGCATAGGCATATATCTACTAATTTAATAGAATAACAGTCCCTTACTGACCATGAGCCAAAAGGGCACAGAAAATATGATGGCACCCATGTAAAAATAGCAAGTTCCGTAAACAGATTCAGACTTGGTAAAAAAAATAGAGCATGGCATAAACAGAATTATGAAGGCATCTTTGCGAGCTCGAATCACTCATCACAAAGCATTGCATGACAAGACAAGCATACCTACAGCAAGAAGACATGTTCATGAAGCTAAGCATGGCAAGGGCAAGTTCATAGCATGCTTGGATCACTAACAACAACCATGGCAAAATTGATTAACATGTAAACAATCTGCCAGGAACATTTTATAGCAAAAGTAGAGCAAGATTAAGACATGCTACAGCAGGCTATAAATTCAAAACAAGGCATGGATGGATAGATCATAACCATATGTCCAAAACATCCTTACTTATCATACTCAAAAGAGGCATGGATCTCACTGTAGCAACATGAATACATGGCATGAAAATAACAGCAGAACAAAGACTTCGTAAAATCCTAAGTCTCTGAAATCAGCAACATCACGGAGGCTACTTTGCAAGCTTGAAACAATTAATACATGGCATATCATGAAGAATGTGTTGCATCGAAGCAAATAAGGCATGTTGTAGCTCATAACACATGTAGACTTCATGCTCAAAAGAAAATCACACAAAAAGATGCAAAAATATCAAATGAGCATGTTCTAATAAGTTACAGCAAACAACATTATATAGCACTCTTGCAACGATAATTAGGGCATCAAGAGGAACTCAAACAAACATTGCACAATGGAACAAAACGAAGAGCACATCATGATGAACATTTTGACATATCATACGCAGCAAACGGAGCAGTATGCATGAAGATATGGCAGATCAAACATAGCATCAGAAAGTAGGAAACTCAGGGACTTAACGGAAAATTACCCACGCGAAAACGAGATCCAGGTCGGGGGGAGCTCCATTCCTCGTACACAGCAGCCATGGCAGAAGTCAACGCCAGCGTGGAGGGGGCGTGGGACTCCAGCGGGGCTCGGGATGGCCAGGAATGGGTAGATCAGGTCATGGGCGGCTGGATCCGGGCGAGGGCGGCGGTGGACGGAGCTCGGGGTGGCGCTGGCCGGACTTGGAGCTTGGGGCGCCATCCATGGCGGTCTTCTGCATCACGGGAGAGAGAGGGAGATGAGCACGGGGGAAGAGGAAGGAGAGGGAGGAGGAGGAGACGGGGCCGGCCTGGTCCGGGGGCGCTCCGGTCGCTGGAGTTGGACGGCGGCGAGGCGGCGGGGTCGAGCAGGAGGAGCTCGGGACGAAGGCGGCAGGGCAGATCGGGAGGAGCGGCGCTGGGCGTGGGGCAGCTAGGGCCGGGCGGGCCGACCGTGGGCCCACAGGGCCGCGGCGACGCGGGGAGGAGAGAGAAGGCGGCGAGCTGACGTGGTGACGGGGATTGGGCGTGGGCGGCGGAGCGGACAAGTCCGGCGGCGGGGATTTTGTCCGGTGGCGCGAGGTGGAAGGAGCTAGGGTTTGGACTGCGAGAATTTCGGGGGAGATGCACATATTTATAGGTAGAGGGGGCTAGGAGGCTCCAAATGGAGTGTAGTTTTCGTCCACACGATCGTGATCGAACGATCGAGAGCATGGAGGTGACTTAGATGGGTTATTGGGCTGTTTTGGAGGGGTGTTGGGCTGCAACCCAAAAGAGGCCTTTGCGGTTACCCGGTTAACCGTTGGAGCATCAAACGACCTCCAAATGGCACGAAACTTGATAGGCGGTCTACCGGTGGTATACCAAGGCCGTTTGGCAAACCTCGGTCCATTCCAAGAATGCTTAACAGCCGCACACGAGAAGAGGCAAAAGGGGGCGCCGGAGGACATAGGAGTGTCGGATTGCAAAACGGGCAACGGGGAAAATGCTCGGATGCATGAGACGAACACGTATGCAAAATGAGATGCATATGATGACATGGCAAAGTGCGACACGCAAGCAAATGACATGGAAACAACGGCGAATAACTGGCGTACACCTGGCGCATCGGATCCGGGGCATTACAACTCTCCTCTACTAACAAGAGATCTCGTCCCGAGATCTTAGGACCGAGACGGAAGGGAAAAAGGGGTGAGGTGAAATAAGAACAAAAGAGTGAGGATGCACAAAGTCGAGAACACTCAGGTAGAAAAAGAGGAATTACGATTATGACCAAAAGCAAAAGCTCAAGAGACAAGAAAGATTCTGAAACCACTCCGGTTAGAACAAGATAGACAAGGCATAAGAACGAAAGAATCATGATAGGATCCAAGTTGAACATAGAATGGAATAGAACTTGAACTTAACAAGATGGCATGACACTTGACGAGAGGAACAACACAATGCCTGCGGAAAACTTGAAAGAGTTGAACAAGAAGAACGGAGAAGAAGATGACATCTTCTAACACGAATGAAATAGAAAACAACCTTAGAAGAAAGGATTGAACGGAGTTGTTGAGAAAATCAACAACGAAAAGAATAAGCTTGTTGTGGACTTATGGATAACATCTCAAAATTATGAGGTTATCTCTGACAACAAGCGGAAATGATTGGATAGCTGAGAAGAACAAAGAAATGCAAAACTCCGCTTCAAAAGAACACAGAGAATTAATTGCACTTCAAGAAGCAAGAAGAAAAGATACTTGAACTCCACCAACAAGAATCTTGATGAACACTTGAAAGAATGAATTAAATCATGAAGAACCACCATGAAGAACTCCGGTGACAAAAGGATGATGAGATAGAATTGAAGGACGAATAGCATAAGATTTGAGCCTTGCGATGATTCAGATGGAGCTTCGAGACGATATCACCAAGGAAAAACTTGGAACTCCGGAAAAGAAAAGAATAACTCGGAACCGAGAGACTAATCATCATGAAAAATCTCCGAAGGAAGGAATTAATCCACTTGATGAAAGAAGAATAAGAATTGCGTTATGCTTATCCCCCACCAATTAAATTGATGCGAAAGCAATGGATTTGCATACCACTTATTCCCATTGGGAAAAGATTAAGGGGAGATAAAGCGCTAGATTTGGGAAGGTCTTCATGAGCCGCCGGTAGGATTGGAAGGAACGAGTGAATTGATATGATGAGAACGGAAAAGGAATCCTCAACGAACCACCGTGAAAATGTAAACGAACGAAGAGAAGAGAACGAATCGCCGGAAAGAATTAGAGCAAGAACGAAGATGCTTGAGGGAATTTAGAGACAAGAGAACAAAAAGATCGCGAACTTATTGAAGAATACATGAACAAAGCACCGGAAGAATATTGAGACGATCGAAGGGGCACAGACGTAGAATAATTGGAGAACGAATTCGAAAACTTAGAACGAAGAAATATTCCGAAAAGATGACCTCCGGATAATCGAGAGAGAAAACAAATCCTGAAATACTCCGGATGGATGAAAAGAATTGCACAACTGGAAACAACTAGATAGGATAACATCGAGCTAGCACCGCGAATCTCCGGGAGAATGGACAAGATTTAGGGAAAACTCTACTTCGGTCTTCAAATGTTGAGAATGACGATGAGGGACACCTCCAAAATATTTGAGATACCCCGGGAGAATGAAAAGCGAAGAGGTTGAGCCAGTAATGAAAATGATTTGGAATCGATCTTGGAAAGGCGTCTGACTGATGAAATTCATACTTACGTCATACTTCGAAAAGAATTTAAGAATAGCTCCGGAAAATTAGGAGAGTCAGGTAAGATCCTGGGAAAAGACCTGTGGGTTAGGGTCCACTGAAAAGAAACACCGTTGGAAAGGATTGTTGAATGATGCACCAGAACGATTGAAAGATTTGAATGAGGTGACAACCTCGAAATAGGTGAATGCAAACACGAACCTTCTGAGATGTCTTCAACACTCCGGGATAATAGAATGGCGAGAGGCGAACGAGCAAAGGAAAAATATTTGAGCCGAGGGAAAGAATACGATCGACAACGAAAAACTTGAATTTGGATCCACCGAAAAGAAAACGAGAAAAATGATGATTAACTAGACGAGAATTCACCGGTTGAAACAATTGAGTTAAGACTGAAGAGGCTCCGCACAAATGAAATTGATGCTCGAATAGAGGCTCAGGCTCCGGGAATAAAAAGGGTGGGAGGGTGAAAAAACAAGGCAACTGGAACAACGAATAATTGAATAGAAAAGCGCTGGTTGAAATGATTGAGGAGAGAATGCAAAGGCTTCGCACGAGTAGGATGGATACTCGATTACGGACTCCGGTTCCGAGAAGAAGAAGGGTGGGCGGGTGGGAAAAATAAGGACAACTTCGGATGGGGAAACAACGTCGGTTGATAAAGCACTGAGGACTGATCTTGCAAAAGATGACGAGGATCGAAACCACTCGAAGAGAAATGCGCCGGATTGAAAAGAGGATGGACAACGAAAACTAATCGCGTGATCCTAAAGAAAAATTTTAAGGGGAAGAGGAGTAGTTCAAAACACCCTAAGTCAAGATTCCTTACCGGAGCGACGAAGGGGCAGAGGAGTAAAAAGAAGTCCTACTCTCCCATATAACTAGACTCCGAAAAGTTTTTCTAGACTCAACAACGGCCAAACTACGCGATCAATCAAGGGGGCTCCTAGGGTCAGTCGAGGCTCTGATACCAACTTGTCACGCCCAAGATGCGACCCTATCCTAAAGGAACTCGAAGGTCCCACCAAGGATAGAAGCACATCTTGAAGACGCTTTTGCAAGGTGGATATCATTACATCAACATTACATAATAGTGGGGATACATCCAATACATACAATGTCACATGAATACAACAATACATCAAACATAAGATCAACATCCGACTACTGAAGAAACACAAACAGAAACTCAACACATCCACCCTGCTAGCCCAGGCTGCCGATCTAGAACCTATCCCCTGATCGAAGAAGCAGAAGGAGAACTCCAAAACAAGTACACATCACTCTCACGTCAAGATCATCACATAACCTGTACCTGCAACTGTTGATGTAGTAATCTGTGAGCCACGAGGACTCAGCAATCCCATTACCATGGGTATCAAGACTAGCAAAGCTTAAAGGGTAAGGACGGGGTAAAGTGGTGAGGTTGCAGCAGCGACGAAGCATGTATGGTGGCTAACTTACGGAACAAGAGAGAGAAGAGAAGCAAAGTAAGCGGTCGTCAACTAGTAATGATCAAGAAGTGATCCTGAACTCCTACTTACGTCAAACATAACCCAGAAACCCGTCTTCTCCTCTCGAAAAACCCCGAAAAGAGACACTCACGGTTGCGCACACGGTTGGTGTATTTTAAAAGAGTTTACTTCAAGTTTACTACAACTTGATATTAACAAATTCCCATCTGCCACATAACCACGGGCACGGCTTTCGAAAGTTCAAATCCTGCAGGGGTGTCCCAACTTAGCCCATGATAAGCTCTCGCGATCAACGAAGGATATTCCTTCTCTCAGGAAGATCCGATCAGACTCGGAATCCCGGTTACAAGACATTTCGACAATGGTAAAACAAGACCAGCAAAGCCGCCCGGATGTGCCGACAAATCCCGATAGGAGCTGCACATATCTCGTTCTCAGGGCACACCGGATGAGCCAGACGTCGGGTTGGCATAGACCTTGATTGCCCAGGGGGCGCCCGACATCGCTCGATTTGGACCAGCACTTAGAGAAGCACTGGCCTGGGGGGTAAAATAAAGATGACCCTCGAGAGAGTGACTCCCAAGGGAAAATTAGGTGGTGGTGAGGCAAATTGTCAGGGATATACCCCGCGGTGTAACTCGCCGGATGTATGACCCAGCTGAGGCGTGGCGACTCACTGGTGATCCGCCTGGAGCTTGGCGATTCACAGATAACCCGCCCGATATTGGCGACTCATTAGTAACCCGGTGGGCGGGTCAGATGGACAACAAGGCCCAAAGCCCAGAAGACCGGCTCATGTTATGATGGGCTGGCTTAAGAGGAAAAGGATGACAAATATTTCCTTTATGAGGAAGCAAGACCCGGACTTTTATTTAACTTGTAAGAGAAGATAGACTAGTCCTAGTCCTACTAGGACTCCACATGTAACCTGCCCCTCTAACTTATATAAGGAGGGGCAGGGCTCCCCAAGGAGGGAGAGAAGGAAAGAAACAATATCTAGGGCTAGACGCAAAGAGGAGAGCCGGCTTACGGCGACTTCCTCATGAGCATAATGAGACCTAGCCACAAATAGCATGTAGGGTTATTACCGGATGATGTTTCCCGGGGCCCGAAGCTGTCTAAATCCTTGTTTTGTGTGTCGCGTCTCTCGTCCCGATCAACCCCTCTCAAGCTACTACATAGATGCATTGGACTCGTGACTAAGTCCTGACACTAAGGACATCTGACGTGTTAATGCCATGATAGTTGGCGCCCACTGTGGGGCTTGCGCACGGTAGTATTGAGTTCTTGAAGGGATCTATCTCAGGGATCGAGAAACTCGCGATTGAGCGGATGAGAAAGAGCCGGCACGGAACGGTTGCATGAGCCACCGGACGACCACAAGAAGAGCCGGCAAATTTGTTAAAATTACGGTTAACTTTGGAGCTGACGGATACGAGATTAATAAAAAACGAAGAGATTTTAGGGTTTTGTGTGCGCCGCCGCGCGCGTGGCACGAGGCCCGCCGAATCCGAAGGCCGATCAATATTTGCTGCAGCAGCCACCGTGCAAACCGAGACAACGTCTGTTTCAGCGAGTTACATGTGTTCTGGACGGGTTCTTTGCAAGGCTACTTGCCAAATAAAAAATAGTTATAGGAACAACTCCCGAGAGGATTGAATAATTGATGCGGTTACAATCGCGGAAGTCAGAGTCAAAATCAGCTTGTTCTTTACGTATCAAGGGAAGACTCCAAACATGCCGTAATTGAACAAGGCACCTCCGAGTCACCCATGGACTCTGCTTCCGCCTCGATCTCATGGCCACCTCTGCCTGAGCCGTTCCGCGTGGCGAGCTGCCCGGCCGCGCAGCCGCCTCTGGCCGTGGCTGGCCTCACGCCTCCGCCTCTCTGCGAAGGACTCCGCCATCACGCCTACGTTGAAACATCGCCTTGCTGCTACAGGTTCGAGCCGCCAAGTCGCCGGCTCTGCTCTCGGCAAACCACGGGTCGCGCCTTGCTTGAGTCGCCGCGGCCGACTCATGCCCGGACTCTAACTCTGAGTGGCCGAGTGGCCTCCGCCCGGACCCGCTCCGACTCGGCCTCGCTCTAGTCTGCCCTCGCCTCTGTGACCCGTCGTCGCTTCCACAAGTCGGCGTTCTGAATCGGCCTTGACGGTCGCTGGCCTTGCCTCCAAATGCCTGCACCACCAAAGCCTCGGGCCACCGCGTTTCACTTGCTTGCCTCGGCCGTCGTGAGCTGACCGTCGTGCCTCCCTGCTACTTCTGCTATGATGAGCTGCCACAACCAACAGAGCCGCCTTAAGGTGGCCCTCCGCCGGCTCGCGGCCGAAGCAGAGTCGTCGTCGCCCCTGTCGATCCTCTTCAACTGCGAGTTGCCGCTGTTACAAGCTCCTCCGCACCGGGTTGAGCCAAGGCTCCGTTTTTCTGAACCGTTGTTATGAGCCGGTCGCTGAGTAGTGTGGCTGCACGGAGCCGCCCTCGCCGTGGTTATGACTCGCCTCCACGCCTGCCGCTGTACAAGACCGCCTCGGCGATTGAATCCAAGATGGATATAACGAAAAGGCAAGGAGGCAACACCGAGCCGTGCCTGGCTTCGCCTCTAAACCGGCCCTGCTGCCTCTACCACCGCACGCCCGGGTGCGCCGCTCCAACCTCATCCGTGCCATGGCCTCCAACCTGTCTCTGACGCCGGGTCAATGGCCGCTTCGCGCCCATCCAAGCTGCTGCACGTGAGGCACCGTTTCTATCCATCTTTGAGCCGCGACGGCCATGACTCACCTTTGCCGCACATGCCTCTCACGCCTGCAAACCACCATGACTCCGCCCGGTCGCCACAACTACAATGAACCGCCCCTGTCTTACTGTAGCGAGAGCAGCACGAACCTGCGCCGACGGCAGTGGGAGAGCCGCCGAGGCCGTGGCCCACCGCCGGTCCACCCCTCAGCTCCGGGTTAAAATTTTACCTCGGGTGGCCGCAGGCCGGCCTAGCCGTCTCAGCTGCTACCTCGGACCGCCCACGCCGGACCCGAACTATGACATCTGCCGGCTGTAAACCGCCGCCGTAGCTTCAACCCGCCGGACCTCTACCCTGACCCACACCGCAGCGCCTCAAGCCGACCATCCTCGTGGCCGTCTCCGTCGAGGCTTCAAGCCGGCCCCGCCGCCATGCGCCTCTGCGTCCGCACCTCTTGTCCGAGCCGCCGTGCCCGATTCCCGGCTGCCACGCTTTGAACGACTGATCCGCCTTTGAATCTCACCTTCGAGTGATCTCTGTCTTGAGGTCACCGTGAGCCATGTCGAAACTATCTTGTCGGGGCGCCTCTGTTTCTTCTGTAAACCACCAAGACGCCGTGTCTCGCCACCGGGTTCAAGCCACCGCAGCTCTACCTCACCTCAAACGCCCGTGGAACCGATGGCCAAGGCTGCTGCTTCCCCTCGAGCACTGTTTTTTCTCCGCCCTTCTCCTCGAGAGAGGCCGACTCATCGCCGCCGGGTTACCGCTAAGCGGCCTTGCCTCCCCGCGTTCGTTGCTGAGCCGCTACCTCAGCCGTTGAGCCCGATTTTGAGTTTCCGTTGCCGCTTTACCTACGAGCCTCCGGCTGCAGAGTGGATCTACTTGCGTTGGACAAAGCTTGCCAGGTGATATTCATCCAAGTTTATTTTACTGAACATATTGTTTTCATTAAAGAACAATTACTTTGGTATGTATATTTTTATGTGCAGCAAAGGTGGTGCCATGTTGTGCCTATGAAATGTGCGTCAGCACCATCACGCACCGGCATCTGCGCTCGCTTACTGATGGAACAGGTGTGCGAAGCAGCTTAATCTACATCAACCCGCCGGAGCCGCGTTGAGCCGCCCTTGCCGCTTTGAGCCGCCGGGGTTATATTAAGTCGCCGGTCTGCCTGAGCCGCCGGAACTATATTGAGTCGCTGGTCTGTCTGAGCTACCTCTGTCGCGATAAACGGGTCATCCGTCGTCCAAACAAATCAGGTGATACCCATCCGAGTTTGTTTTATTAGCATGTGTTGTTTTTGCCAAAGAACAAGTTTGTCTTTGCCTTGGTCTGCAACATTGCTTATGCAGGGCAATTATTTATGACATATTATACCGTGGAGATGGAGGCATGCCAACATCTTTGGGCATAGGCGGTCGTCGTTATTCAACAGAGTCCCACACTGGCTTACAACACCGTGGCCGTCTCCCGCGACCACGCCGGCTTACAACAAGGTGGACAACTTGCCCGTCCGCACCGGCTTACAACGCCACAGCCGTTTATCTTTATATGCCGCCTCAGATGTTGCAGTCGTCTTTACCGTCCGTCTCTCGTGGCCTGCTCTACATCAACACATCGGGCCGCACCTGTCTGCATGAGTTGTTTATTGAGTATGAGCAAGTCACTACTTGGGAAGCCCGGTTTTCTTCCAACAAATTGGAGGCAAATTATCATGTATTATTAGCCGCCGTCTACACTGGATGGCTCAATGGCCAGGTTCACAAGTCGCCGCACTACGGTTTGGTTAACTTCAAACAGCCAGTTGGAAGGAACCATTGGCGAGATTCGACACAGTTCATCTGGGATCGGTTATAACCCGCCGCAGTCACCTCAACCTTCTGTGGATTTACATCGCGCTATCAACGCCAATGATATACACCTTCTGCTATGGTCAAATGTGGAGAATCTCAAGCCAACACTTCGAGTCATCTTGAGACTCGGGGGCTACAATGATATGGCTCGGCAAAATTAGCCGGTTTCAATAAATTCAAGAACTCCGGGTCATTGAAGGGAAGATAACCCAGCCCTGAAGGCTACTGCTTTATTGGCAAATATTTAAAGGCCGTCAGAAAAATTTCCGGTTCAAAATGAAGATTTCGGTTTATGTAACATCCTGATTTTTCGAGAGTTCAATTTTTTTTCTTCTCTAAGCCAAGGGATGTTGCAACATAATCTTTAATTATATATTTTGGAGATTGCTCAAATTAATACCAAGTTGTTTGGAATTAATTTAGCACATGTCAGGTGGAAAATATTTTCCGTAATATCCTGAGTCGATTTATTCGTTCGTAATATTTCATTTAAGTTCTTCCTGCCTATTTTGTTACTTGGATTTCTTGGATTTTTGAAGACCTTTAAGTTGTCTTTTGTTTATGTTCCTCTTGTAGCAATCCTAATAAAAGAAATCAATATTATATTATATTGATTTTCTTTTCTTCTCTCTCCTTTCATTTCTTTTTCTTTATTGGTCCTTGAACCAATACGTGCATCCTAGCCTAGCCATTGTTGGCATATTGCACGTATGCACCAAAATTGGTCACACACATCCACGTATGCACTGGGCCATCTCTTCTCTATATTTTTTTAAGTGTCCAGCCACCAAAGAAACTTGGCCCAAGGCCCGACCAGCAGGCCGGCGGTCCAGCCGAGCGAGCGAGCGGACGGCTCGGCTCTCCTCCTTCCTCCCGCACGCACGTGCAAGTACCTGTACACTTATACAGAGAAGAAACGCCATGGCTGCTGCCTCTTCTTTTCCCTTCAAATCCAATTAATCCCTTCACCGTTTCCATTCGTCATCAACACAAGAATTACTCCCCACTCAACGACGAGTCCGTTCAGTCTAATGGCTCCACTCATGATACGCTTAATCTCATGCAAGTAACTGATGAAGTTATTGGCCCAATGGCTTTCACCCCCTGATCTCCCTCCTCTGGTGACCATTCGGCAGACCTTTCGCGTCACGACGTGCGCCAGGAGCACCTCTATAAAAGCCCCATCATCCCATCCTCCAATTCCTTTCCAATCACTCGTAATCCACCCCGCAATACAGCCCCATCTCTACTGTTCTTTGACTACCGTCGCCTAAGGTGAGCATCCTAGTCCAATTCCTCCCACCAACAGAATCCCCTTGCCAAAGCCTACCTCCTAGACATCCTTTCCTCTGTTGGTGCGTTGTTGGCCGCGCACACAACGACGCCGTGCCGCTGCCACACTTTTGGACCGACGTTGTCGTCAACGGATGACCGTTCGTCGTGTCCGTCCGCGTCCCGTTGTTTCATCATCACCAAGAGCGTCACGCACCATCTTCTCCTCATCACCGGAGTTCAACGACGATGACGCGCACCAGCAATCGTTCGCGTCACACCAATATTTCCACCTTCAACAACTACTCGGTGACCCAAATCCAAACTCAAACCCTAGGAAGATTTCGATGATGCTAGGAGCGAGTTGATTGTTTTGTTTGAGTAGATGTTGAATTGTGTTATTTTTTATCAAGTACGTATGATGTTTTGTGTAAGTAATCATGCGTAGTTAGTTATATTTTTGTTATGTTCGTAGCATGCTTAGGGTATTTCCTAATTATTGTTGTGACTCTTGAATTATTTAGAATGTCGTAGAGTTTGTTTCAGCTTTATTAAATTAGTGATGCATGATAATACAATTTGTTATTTTTTTACTTACATAGACATGTGCGTGAATACTGTGGGAGCAATATTACCATGCATAGAAACAATCATGTTTTAGTTTAATTGCGATAGGATTATAATTCTTGTTTAATATTTTTATCGGGTGGTGTTGTGGGTCATATCATGTGCATGATTTTTGTTACAAGAGTTGATCATGCTATGACTAGATTATTGTTGATCCATTTGCTACACATGTTTTAGATTATTATTATTTTAGATGCCGCATGGTTTGTGCATATAATGTTTTGGAATCATTTTAGAATCATATTTGTTTGATGTCATGTAGTTTATCTAGTTTAGTCGTGAAGTTGTATAGTTTGGTTAGCATTTTCGATACTTGTGGTCAACTACAATATTTTGTGTTTTGTTAAAATGCTATCAACAGTTGTGAATATTTAGATGTTATCTAAATATTGATTGTGGGTAAATGTTGTATTGCCATGCTATGTTGAGTCGTGGCGTTCAAATGCATATGATAGTTATTGTTTTGTGTTTATGTCATGTTAGTCATTTTTCTTTATAGTTAGCCGAAGTATTTGTATTGGGCACTATTAAAGTTCAGTTAGTATATTGCTATTTAGAACATTAGACATGATGGCCGAGTTTTGCTTAGTCTGGATAAACCTATACCCAACCAATCCATTCAATCCCTCTACTCATCGTCAATCGATCTACCTCCTTCGAAATCTCCATATCCATCCACATCTTTCTACCAATCCTTCCTATATTGTTATTTCATTTGGATGTTATTTGGATTTTATTGCTTGTTATTTATTGTGCTTCATCATTACTACGAGTAGGAGGCGACGGTACGGGAGAGGAGCACTACGAGGAAGAAGGAAACGGGGGACTCGACAACGAAGGCTTGCCTCCTTCTTTGATCATACTTATCCTATGGTTTACAAAATTGCATTGAATTTTATTGTTGCTAGGTGCATGCTATTTTAATTCTCGTAGCTAGCGTGTGGATTGACACATTTACCTTGATCCGCTTGTCGCCTTTTTTACTTGACACCTGAGTAGAAGTATATAATTCCCGTAGAGTAGAAATGCTTAGCCATGCTTATCACCCTATAGGTGCCTTGTTAAATGACCTCTGAGTCATTAACAGTTGAAACTTAACGCTGAGCTAGGCCTTTTGGCCCTTGTTGACCTTCTCTATCCTCTTCTACTCTGGGTGAAACTTACCATCTGAATACTGGCGCGGGCGACAGCTGAATCAAGGATTGAAGGAGCGATTGGCCGCTCTTCACAAGTTAAAGGGGGCAATCAGTCGTCCGTGCCGCATGAGGCCTAATAAGTCTTGGATTTGAAGATTGTCATAACAGTACAACCACATGCTATATGGGCACTGGCTTGGTTAATTAGTTAGTTCACTCTTATTGTCGTCAACGCTGTACCGCAGATGGGATAGCTGCCTTGCGAGGAGTATCCTCGGCACAAAAGGGGGGCCCGGACTGTGAACTGTGGTTACTTCCGTGTTGAAACCTAGTGGGCTTGGCACAGTAAGTTTGGTCTAATGAAAGACCTCGTCACAATCTCCCTGCCGGTATACCAAATGGTGTACTACGCCAGCGGCCACTGGTGGCAACAAGTCAGGATTGTGTCGTGTGGGTAAAGTGTACAACCTCTGCAGAGTGCAAAACTATTCGAATAGCCGTGTCCACGTTCATGGACAACACATGAATCTTTCTTGACGTACATGACTTGTCTTGCTTATTCCCTCTTTGCCCCTATTCTTGAAACCTATGAAGGATGTGAGTTGATCGAGGATCCTTACTTGATGAAAGTTATTCTGGAGATAAAACATGTTTTCATCTAAAACTGCTTTTATCCAACTACTTTATTTGTCAAACAAAATTAGCTTTATGCAAATGAGCCATATAGCCTTCCTTTGAAGCCACATGTAGCTATTAGGTCCTTCCCCGTGGGAGGCATGTTGAGTACGTAATGTACTCATGGCAATATTTTTGTTGAACAACAGAGATCTATGAAGACGAGGGCGTCGACTATGACTATTATGATGATCCTGAGGAGTGAGGACACGTTGACTACATCGACTGCCTGTGGCTGAGATGGAGTAGCTACGTATTTATATATTCCGCTGTGTTTCTGGTTGTAATAAATGTCATGAGACATTTCACTATGTATGCCTTGTGGCAAGAGTTATTAAACTTATAATTATTTAAATGTTCTGCAATGATACCATTTCGCTGTGTTGTCAAGTTGATCCTGGATTGACAAATATACACAGGAAGGTCTGGAAATAATTTCCGGGTTCTCACAGTTTAAAATACAGCTCAAGAGACATCTCTCTCCTGCAAAGCTTTGAAGCTCTCAAAACCGGTTCAACATCCGGATCAAGGTAAATTTCTCCCTTACAAAGCTTTGAGGATCTCAATATCCGGTTTAAGAATTTCCGGTTCAAAAAGAATTAATCTCTCGCAAGTTCGAGATCTCGGACAAATTAATGGTTACCAAAGAGAACTTGCTGCCATGATGCACGGTTCAAAACATGGGTATCCTGCCTTACGGCTTATTTTATTATGGTCACTTGGGGGCTTCCTGCTCATCGGGCATAGCTATCAGTACCCTCTTGATCGGCGCAATGCCAAAATTTATATGGTCACTTGGGGGCTTCCTGTTCAAACATAGGTCGTATTCGAACCAAAGAGAACATAGCTGTCGATACCCTTTTGACTAGCAAACTGTTGAACCTACATGGGGGCTTCTTGATCGTATCCGAATCATAGCTCAACCCCTTTGGTAATCGACGTGGATCGTATTCGAATCAGCGTCATTAAACAACTTTTAAGGTTATTTGGGGGCTTCCTGTTCAAACATAGGTCGTATTCGAACCAAAGAGAACATAGCTGTCGATACCCACTTTGATCGGCAGCATACGCATACTTAGGAGCTATATGATCGTATTCGAATCTTAGCTTAACCCCTTTGGAACCGTTTACTGATCGTATTCGAATCAGAAGCCTCAAAAAATTTATCTGTTTTTATACAATCGCAAGTATTTCAGTTGTCACAAATATCATATGTGCCGGCTCTTATAGAGTTGAGTTATCAACTTCACTGTCCGGGTCACATAAGCCGGCTATATCATTCGAAGGATCATAGGGATCTTGTGATCTACTTGTTTGCAGGATAAGGCTACATTTGGGTGGTTACCCGCCCTGGCTTTTGACGATAAGTCGCCAGGGCATATGTTGTTTAAACTCTTTGCAGGATTTGCAGGAATATGACATATAAATGATTAAATTCAAGCTCATTACCAAACTTGATGCTTCAAAATGATTATCCGTTCTGGATTTTTCTCAAAGGCTATAAGCCGCCGGGTTATGAAAATTCCGGCTTACAATGAGGGCGTATTAAATCGTCATCGGCCAAGAGCCGCCGGGTATTTAAACTCCGGATTTACTTATCAACCGATGAGGTATTCAAATTTTTAATAGCCAAAACTGGCTGGATTTCCATGATGATATTGAATGATTGAGGTTTTCATACCAGATTACATTATTCAAATCTTGAATAGCCAACATGGCTGGATTTCTATTGTGATTATCAATAACCAGTGTTTTAATTGAGGTTTTCAAAGTCGCTTTAGCGCAACTGCTATTATTTTTATCAATGGATATGCTTTATTCTACAATGGAAGGAATAGTCCCGAGTCGCTGCAGGCTTACGACCCGGCACTTGGGGGCTACATTGTTCAAATCGAGATTACATCGAATATCCAAGTCCCATGTCACTGCCAGCATGCACCATGGCACTTGTGGGCTAATGCAAAGTCATTTTTTGCTCAACTTATTGAAGACCCGACTCATCACATTTTAAATGAGCCGGCCCTTGGGGGCTACCAATTGCTCCTGTCAAAAATTCAAGGTACACAAGCATTAATCCATTATATTGAATTGTCCACTATTCAGTTGGTGGAGTACAAAGCTCTTAACCTTGTGGACGTGGGTTCAAGCCCCATGGTGGAGACTATATTATATGATGTTATTATCAATTATATACAAAGTCCCAGCTAGTATTATCTTACTAAGCCGGCCCTTGGGGGCTACACATTGCTGTTCAAATTTACATGGTTATATCTACAAAGTCCCTGCTCATTATTGCATAATGACCCGGCCCTTAGGGGCTACAACTGGTTGAAGTTTTCATGAGCATGAAGCAATTACAAGTCCCGGGTTGCTACAAGCATGACAACCCGCACTTGGGGGCTACATGTGTGGAATATTCAGTTTATATGATTAAGATGAATAAACCGGATTTCTTCAAGGTTGCAACATTTATTGGAGCAAGTCTTAAACCATCACTTTGTTACGCTCAAGACTTGGGGGCTACAGGTAATATGGATATAAGGAGAAAAATCTTCAAATTATCAGTTTTGAGCAAATCAGGAGGATCAATTACAGAAACCGGTGTCAACAACAATTATGACCCGGCGTCGTCTGTTTTATAATCCGGCAGTTTTTGGTAATGATAAACCGGCAAGTTTTACATCTTCAAGCCGGCTGACTATCAGAGGAGTATTTCAAAACCAATATTTTTTAAGACGGTGCTTTGTAAACCGACTCAAATGGATTATTTCTTATAATATTTCTCAACAAGAGACGAATGTCAGCAAATTGACTCTAAAGCTGGCCTGTTGACCCGGATTTCTCAAAGGAAGTATCTGGATCTTTTACATTGGTAAAATTGGGACATATCTGCTAAAGAGATTTGCTATGAGATCATGGATACATATCAAGGAAGAAATGTCAAGGACTTAAGGATGATCAGGTGCCGGCTTACAAGAATATTTAACCCGGAGTACAACCTATCAAATTTGTTCTTGTGTTTATGTTGCAGATCAGTTTAACATGGATAAATCCAACTTAAACTGGGGGCTAATGTCGGGGATATACCCCGCGGTGTAACCCGCATGATGTATGACCCGGCTGGAGCGTGGCGACTCACTGGTGACCTGCCTGGAGCTTGGCGATTCACAGATAACCCGCCCGATATTGGCGACTCATTAGTAACCCGGCGGGCGGGTCAGATGGACAACAAGGCCCAAAGCCCAGAAGACTGGCTCATGTTATGATGGGCCGGCTTAAGAGGAAAATTATGAAAAATATTTCCTTTATGAGGAAGCAAGACCCGGACTTTTATTTAACTTGTAAGAGAAGATATACTAGTCCTAGTCCTACTAGGACTCCACATGTAACCCGCCCCTCTAACTTATATAAGGAGGGGCAGGGCTCCCCAAGGAGGGCGAGAAGACAAGAAACAATATCTAGGGCTAGACACCAAGAGGAGAGCCGGCTTACGGTGACTTCCTCATGAGCATAATGAGACCTAGCCACAAACAACATGTAGGGTTATTACCGGATGATGTTTCCCGGGGCCCGAAGCTGTCTAAATCCTTGTTTTGTGTGTCGCGTCTCTCGTCCCGATCAACCCCTCTCAAGCTACTACATAGATGCGTGGGCCTCGCGACTAAGTCCTGCACTAAGGACATCTGACGTGTTAATTCCACGACACAAATGGTAAAACCAAGGTTGGGCCTTGCTGGAGGAGTTTTATTCAAAGCGAACTGTCAAGGGGGTCCCATAAATCACCCAACTGCGTTAGGGACGCAAAATCCGGGAACATAATACCGATATGACGGAAACTAGGGCGGCAAGAGTGGAACAAAACACCAGGCATAAGGCCGAGCCTTCCACCCTTTACCAAGTATATAGATGCATTAATAATATAAGAGATATTGTGATATCCCAACATAAACATAATCCAACATGGAGCAATCTTCATCTTCACCTGCAACTAGCAACGCTATAAGAGGGGCTGAGCAAAAGCAGTAACATAGCCAAACAACGGTTTGCTAGAAAGGGTGAAAAAGGTGAGAGGTTCATGGCAATTTGGGAGGCTGGATAAGCAAGTGGTGGGTAACGCGACATAGCGATAGAACGAAGCAACTAGCATAGCAATGATAGTAATGAGATCCAAGATGACGGTCATCTTGCCTGAAATCCCGCAAGGAAGAAGGACGAGTCCATGAAGAATATGAAGCCACGAAGACGAACCAACGTAGACGAACGAATCCTCACGATCGCAGCGAAACGGGAACTATCGAGAAGAAGCACACAACATGGTAAACACACCACACATGAACAGGGCATGATGCTCAACCAAATATGATGTATGACAAGGCTACATGAAGCTACTCATGGCAAGAGATGATGCCTACAAAACAACACATCAAAGCAAGTTTAAATGAGGCCGGAAACAACATATAACCATTCCGGTAAGTCCTCATACGCAAATTTCGAAATTGGTCCAGATCTGAATAAACCTTATGTTCAAGTTGTTAAACAAAAATTTAAGATGCACCATGATGATCTACACGAAATTCTAGTCAAGTTACATATAAAGTTCATTAGATTCGGAGCTAAGGCCTGGAAGATATGAGCAAAACAAGTTAAGCATGGCATTGATGCAAAATGCATCCAAACATCAAGCAACACACTCCAAACATGGATGCAATAAGGTAACATGAAACTACATGCAAAACTAAGCAAGTTTCATGTAGGGCACACTCAAAACGGAGCAATGGTTCAACACATACACACCATACAAGTTTAAAGGACAAGCTGTCCAAAACAGCCACTAGGCATCTTGCAAGCACCAACACAACATGCTACAACATCAAAACATGAAAACAAAAGGCATGAGCATGATGTACAGGTAAATCATAACAAAACATGAACACTGAGCTATCTCCAGAAACTGATAGAACATGCTCAAAATGACATGGCAAGATTGCAAATAATAACAAGTTCACAGACTTTATAGAATTCACAGGACATGGCAGAAATAACATCAGGTTGCAAAGTCTAGAGCTATCAAACAACATGCTACAGGAGCTTACCATGGCAACCAAAGACATGGAATGAATCTAATAATTGCATAGAATAAATGTCCCTTACTGACCATGAGCCAAAATGGCAAATAAAATATGATGGCACCCATGTAAACATAGTAAGTTCCGTAAACAGATTCAGACTTGGTAAAAAAACATGTTCGTGAAGGCATCTTTGCGAGCTCGAATCACTCATCACAAAGCATTGCATGACAAGACAAGCATACCTACAGCAAGAAGACATGTTCATGAAGCTAAGCATGGCAAGGGAAATTTCATAGCATGCTTGGATCACTAACAACAACCATGGCAAAATTGATTAACATGTAAACAATCTGCCAGGAACGTTTTATAGCAAAAGTAGAGCAAGATTAAGACATGCTACAATAGGCTATAAATGCAAAACAAGGCATGGATGGATAGAGCATAACCATATGTCCAAAACATCCTTATTGAACATACTCAAAAGAGGCATGTATCTCACTGTAGCAACATGAATACATGGCATGAAAATAACAGCAGAACAAAGACTTGGTAAAATCCTAAGTCTCTGAAATCAGCAACATCACGGAGGCTACTTTGCAAGCTTGAAACAATTAATACATGGCATATCATGAAGAATGGGTTGAACCACAGCAAATATGGCATGTTGTAGCTCATAACACATGTAGACTTCATACTCAAAAGAAAATCACACATTAAGATGCAAAAATGACAAATGAGCATGTTCTAATAAGTTACAGCAGACAACGTTATATAGCACTCTTGCAACGATGATTAGGGCATCAAGATGAACTCAAAGAAACATGGCACAATGGAACAAAATGAAAAGCACATCATGATGAACATTTTGACATATCATACGCAGAAAACGGAGCAGTATGCATGAAGATATGGCAGGTCAAACTTAGCATCAGAAAGTAGGAAACTCAGGGACTTGGTGGAAAATTACCCACGCGAAAACGAGATCCAGGTCGGGGGGAGCTCCATTCCTCGTACACAGCAGCCATGGCGGAAGTCAACGCCGGCGGGGAGGGGGCGTGGGACTGGTGGGGCTCGGTATGGCCGGGAATGGGTAGATCAGGTCGTGGGCGGCCAGATCCGGGCGAGGGCGGCGGTGGATGGAGCTCGGGGCGGCGCTGGCCAGACTTGGAGCTTGGGGCGCCATCCATGGCGGTCTTCTACATCACGGGAGAGAGAGGGAGATGAGCACGGGGGAAGAGGAAGGAGAGGGAGGAGGAGGAGACGGGGCCGGCCTGGTCGGGCGCCCGGTCGCCGGAGTTGGACATGGCGAGGTGGCGGGTCGAGCGAGGAGGAGCTCGGGACGGCGGCGGAGGCAGATCGGGAGGAGCGGGCGGCTGGGCAGCTCGGGCAGGCCGGGCGGTCGTGGGCCGCAGGGCGGGCGCTGGGAGGAGAGAGAAGGCGGCGAGCTGACGTGGCGGCAGGGGATTGGGCGTGGGCGGCTGAGCGGACAAGTCCGGCGGCGGGGATTTTGTCCGGTGCCGCGAGGTGGAAGGAGCTAGGTTTTTGACTACGAGAATTTCGGGGGAGATGCACATATTTATAGGTAGAGGGGGCTAGGAGGCTCCAAGTGGAGTGTAGTTTTCGTCCACACGATCGTGATCGAATGATCGAGAGCATGGAGGTGACTTAGATGGGTTATTGTGCTGTTTTGGAGGGGTGTTGGGCTGCAACCCAAAAGAGGCCTTTGCTGTTACCCGGTTAACCGTTGGAGCATCAAACGACCTCCAAATGGCACGAAACTTGATAGGCGGTCTACCGGTGGTATACCAAGGCCGTTTGGCAAACCTCGGTCCATTCCAAGAATGTTTAACACCCGCACACGAGAAGAGGCAAAAGGGGGCGTCGGAGGACATAGGAGTGTCGGATTGCAAAACGGGCAACGGGGAAAATGCTCGGATGCATGAGACGAACACGTATGCAAAATGAGATGCACATGATGACATGGCAAAGTGCGACACACAAGCAAATGACATGGCAACAACGGTGAATAACTGGCGTACACCTGGCGCATCGGATCCGTTGCGTTACACGTCTTTAACTATCTTGGTTGCTTGAATCTGCTCTATAGCCATGATCTTGTCCGGGTTGGCCTCTATCCCCCGGTGGGACACAAAGAAGCCTAGTAGCTTGCCGGAAGGAACGCCAAACACACACTTCTCCAGGTTCAGCTTCAAGTTGATCTTGCGTGGATTTGCAAAGATCTCTTCCAAGTCCTGAATGAGAGTCAATCTGTCCTTGGTCTTGACCACTATATCATCCATGTAAGCTTCAATATTTCTGTGCAACTGGGACTCAAAGCCAATCTGTACTGCTGTTGCAAAAGTGGATCCGGCGCTCTTTAACCCAAAGGGCAACCGTACAAAGCAGCACGTGCCACATGGGGTTATGAACGCGGTCTTCTCTTCGTATTCTTTAGACATGAAGATCTGGTGGTATCCAGAGTAGGCATCCAGGAAGGAAAGTAGGTCACAACTAGAGGTGGATTCACAATATGGTCGATGCGCAGCAAGGGGAATGGGTCCTTCGGGCATGCTTTGTTCAGATCCGTGAAATCTATGCAAAGCCTCCATTTCCCATTAGCCTTGCGCACCACCACTGGATTTGCTAACCACGTTGGATGCAATACTCCTCTGACCAAACCAGCCGCCTCAAGTTGCTTGATCTCCTCGGCAATAAACTGCTGCCACTCCAAAGCTTGCTTCCGGACCTTCTTCTTGACGGGTCGGGCATGTGGGCAGACAGCAAGGTGGTGCTCAATTACCTCCCTGGGAACACCGGGGATGTCAGATGGTTGCCATGCAAACACATCGACATTCGCCTGCAGGCAGGCAACTAGCGCGCTTTCCTATTTGTTGTCAAGGGTGGCACTGATGGTAAATGTACCATCAGCGCCAGCCAGCCCTGCCAGGACCTTCTTCACAGCGGGTGTAGCAGCTTTGGATCTCTTTCTATTGAAACTCTCCTGCAAGTCATCAACAGGCGCAGGGCACTCCGAAGAGGTATGCTTCTCGGATTCTTTGCTGGCATCCATGCTAGCTTTCTTCATTTTCTTGCTCTCCTTGGCGGGAGCAGCGGCTTCCGTGGCCTCTGCAGCGACTGCTTCCCAATACATCTTGTCCACACATATGATTGCGTCTTTCTTGTCCGATGGAATGGAAATGACACCTATTGGCCCTGGCATCTTCAGAGTGTTGTACGCATAGTGGGATGCCACCATGAATTTGGCCAGGGCTGGGCGACCAAGGATTCCATTGTACGGTAGGGGGAGGTCAACCACGTCAAACACGATCTTCTCATCTGGTAGTTTAACTCCCCTTCGAACGTCACCGACAGTGTGATCTTCCCCTTAGGACGACTCCTACCAGGGTTGATCCCTTGGAACGTACCAGTAACCTTGAGCTCATCATCTGCTATCTGGAGTTTGCTAACGACCTTCGGAGAAATCAGATTCAACCCGGCCCCGCTGTCAACCAACATTGTGACCTTGAGGTTGCGGATCATTGGTGAGACCAACAATGGCAAGCACCCTACCGCGGTGGTGCGGTCAGGGTGATCCTCTTCATCAAAGATGATGGGCGTGCGGGGCCACTTGAGCAGCTTCCAAGAATCTGCCGCTGGCTCCACAACATTGACTTCACGCACCCACTATCTAAGTTGACGGTGAGAGGAGTGCAAAGATGCACCCCCGTCAATGCATAGGGCATCAGTGGCTTTCTGGAACTCCTGCTCGCTGGTTTCCTCTTCATCTTCTTCATCACTCTCGTCATTGCAATCCTTCTTCTCACGGCCTCTGGCGTGTTTCCCTTGATTTCGAGGAGCCTTGCTGGGGCGACTTACTCGGCTGCCTCGGCCCTTCCCGCTAGGGCCATCTTGGTCTTTCTCCTTGTCACGCTTCTCGTACTCAGCCCTCTGCTTCTTGATGAGTTGCTCAACCTGATGACACTCCGGAAGATCGTGGCCTTTGGTCCGATGGATCTTGCAGTACGTCCCATCACCCTTCCCAGTCTTCTCAGCAGCCGAGGCTTCCCAGCAATCAGTGCACATGACAGCTTCCTTGCCAGGAATCTCGGCCTTGGCCTTCTTGCCAGCACTAGGTGCGCTCGAGCCTTCAACGGTCATCACCGATTTATCCTTGCACTTCTTGTTCCGCTCCTTATTCTTCTTCTTCTGGTTGGTGGCGTCATCGCCGTCCTCTGAGTCGATGTCGACGCTATATTCTTCACCGGGGAGCCTTCTCCCCTCTTCTACTCGGGCACACTTATCCACCAGAGTGTATAGCTCATTCATAGTCTTGGGTAGCCGTACGTTCATTTTGGAACATATCCTGCGGTTGCGCACATTGGACTGGAATGCAGCTTTCACAACTGCCGGGTGGATGGCTGGAATGTTCCTGTGCACTCGATTGAACCTCTGCATGTACTTCCGCAAACTTTCTCCTTCCTTCTGCGCGAGGAGCTGCAAGTCGCTGGGCCGCCCAGGTTCTTGATGGCCGCCCGTGAAGGCGCCAACAAACTCATGGCATAGGTCAGCCCAGGTCGAGTTGGAGTTCTCTAGCAGGTGCGTCGGCCAAGACCTCACATTTCGTTTGAGTGCCAAAGGGAAGTAGTTGGCGAACACCTTCTCGTCTCTTCCCCCAGTAGCTTGAACAGCGATGGTGTATATGCTCAAGAACTCCGCCAGGTTCAATCTTCCATCATACTTCTCTGGTATTTCTGGCTTGAACGTGCGAGTAGATGGCCAACGGACTTGAGGCAACTCGCGAGTGAAGGCGGGGCACCCAACCTCGAAAGGCAGGTACCCGCTCTCACCGGGCGTGGGCTCGTCGACGTTGGGGCCATTGCGCCTATCAGACTGGCGGCAGGTTTCGCGGCGTCGTATGATGGTGATGCCTGCGTCTTCCCTCCGCCTGTCTTCCAGGACTCGCCGCTGGCCTCGACGTGCTTGAGGATCGGATGAAGCCATCGATATGTTGTTGGTTTCTTGGTCACGTGGCTCTGGCTACGGCCCCTGCGCTGGCTGCCACAGAGGGGATTGCACCGTGGGGGTGGCTCCTTCGGTACGGCCAACAGCTAGGGCCATTGTCGCCGCCTGCGGAGGTCGTGACGGGCCTGCTCGCTATGATCCTCCCGCCTCAGCGAACCCAATCAGGCTCTGAATGGTGGCTCTCCACTCATCCATCTGATCAGCCGCCGACGGGAATCTCAACTGGAGTTGGGCCCGCGCCATGGCCTCTAAAGTAGTGCTTGGCATGCATGACAACGTAGACCGTAACGTTGCCTGGCTTCTGACGGTGCCGTTGGTGGTAGCGCCATGCTCTCATCGCCGTGAGCTAGTCGCCAGGGTGGTGTGTTGACGAGGAGGATGTGCTTGGGGGTCGGCAGCTCCGTTCGGTGCATTGGCTCGGTCAACTCATCCCGGGGGTGGCGTATGCCCTTCGGTCGCATCCGCAGCAGGGGTAGCCAGAGGGTCGTGGTTCGCCCCAGAGCGAGCGTCATCACTGCGGCTGCATCCTTCGGTGGGGTGGAGAGGTAGAGTCGGAATAATCTCTCCTCCTGCACCTTGTGGAGCATGGCAGTTGGGATGTTGTTGGAGCTGTCCTTCTCCGGTGCCTCCTGCTCCCGTTTCGGCCGCAGGGGAGGTGGTGACGATGCCGCCTGCACTGACCACAACCCCCGCGGCGTCCACGTCCCCGTGCATCCTCGTAGCCCCCATGGCCTCGGCGGACGCGTGCGGATGGGCCTTCGAGGTGGATGGGTGAGCTGCAGCACCGGGCTTCTTCTTGGGCGCCATGGATGATGAAGTCGTCGATGAAGAAAACGATGATGAAGATGACGCGCTGCGTACACTCTCGGGTTCGCGCAAGCGCTACCCCCTACCTGGCGCGCCAAAGTTGTCATGGGAAAACACGGCCACCTATGGGGCAATCGGCCCCTTGTGGTTGGCTGCGAGGAGCGCACGACATCGATCACACAGGCAGTTTTACCCAGGTTCGGGCCGCTGCGAGGCGTAAAACCCTACTCCTGCTTTGGTGGATTGATGAGAGGACCGTAGTGGAGACGCATCGCTCTAGCCCGGCAAGGTTGCCTCGGGGCGAGAGCAGCTACGCGTGTATGTGTGTACAAGAGCCCGAATCCTTTCTAAGGTTGCCACGACCCACCTTTTATAGATCAAGGGGTCACCACAATGGCAACTCAGTCATTGCATACTAATTAGATAGCAAACAATGCTATCATGCCTAACTCTGCAGACAGGACAAGGCGCATTAAATGTGCCACTTATGTCACATCATGGCGCAGCCCGGCAAGCCTTGCCGGGCCGTTCGGCCACCTTCTCGCCTGCCTGCTTGACACGTCTCTAGACGGGTGTCATTTGGAGGTGATTTCCTTCGAAAGTGGCCACCACATGCCAAATAACAGCCACTTAGTCACTTGGGGGCTCGACACCGCACCGATCGATGACTTGCATTGCTGTGAGGTGGGCGGTGGAGCCTTGGCTGGGTAGACCGCCCTCATCATGCCCGGCAGGCCTGCCGGGACAGTCTTGAGACTTGAATTCGGGGCAACCTCATCCTCGCCAAGGCTCGCCTTCCCGGCAAGGGAGGTTTTTTCCTTAGTGGCATCTTGCTCCTCCAGCTTGGTCTTGGTCTTCTTGATCTGCCCCTTGATTTCTCAAAGAGCTGATCTCTTCTGCTTGGTCTGGTTTGGACGTTGCAGCCTTGCTCTTAAGCCTGAGTACAATCTGGGCAACACACCTGGGGTTTGTTGCACCGACAGTAGTCAACCCCTTGAACTTGTCGAAAACCTTTCGCGACAAGTCGAGCTTTGTAGACATCAACATTTACTCTTCTTCTTGAAGATCCATTTATTCTCAATGGCTTGCCGATCATCGGGCAAGTCCACCAAAGTCCATACTTTGTTCTCATCCATGGATACTATCTCAGATTTCATGGCCTCAAGCCATTTTTCGGAATATGGGCTCATCATAGCTTTTTCATAGTTCATAGGTTCACCATGGTCTAATAACATAACTTCCAGGATAGGATTACCGTACCACACTGGTGCAGATCTTGCTCTGCTCGACCTACGAGGTTTAGTAGTAACTTGATCTGAAGTTTCATGATCATTATCATTCGCTTCCTCTCTAGTTGGTGTAGGCATCACGGGAACGGTTTTTTGTGATGTGCTACTTTCCAATTCAAGAGAAGGTACAATTACCTCAACATCTACTTTCCTCCCACTCACTTCTTTCGAGAGAAAATCCTTCTCTAGAAAGGATCCGTTCTTGGCAACAAAGATCTTGCGTTTGGATCTGTGGTAGAAGGTATACCCAATAGTTTCCTTAGGGTATCCTATGAAGATGCACTTCTCCGATTTAGGTTCGAGCTTATCAGGCTGAAGCCTTTTGACATAATTGTCGCATCCCCAAACTTTAAGAAATGATAGCTTAGGTTTCTTGCCAAACCATAGTTCATACGGTGTTGTCTCAACGGATTTAGATGGTGCCCTATTTAACGTGAATGCGGCTGTCTCTAATGCATAACCCCAAAATGATAGTGGTAAATCAGTAAGAGACATCATAGAATGCACCATATCTAATAAAGTACGATTACGACGTTCAGACACACCATTACGTTGTGGTGTTCCATGTGGCGTGAGTTGTGAAACAATTCCACATTGTTTTAAATGAAGGCCAAAGTCATAACTCAAATATTCACCTCCGCAATCAGATCGTAGAAACTTTATTTTCTTGTTACGATGACTCTCCACTTCACTCTAAAATTCTTTGAACTTTTCAAATGTTTCACACTTGTGTTTTATCAAGTAGATATACCCATACCTACTCAAATCATCTGGGAAGGTCAGAAAATAACGATACCCATCGCGTGCTTCAACACTCATCGGACCGCATACATCGGTATGTATTATTTCCAATAAGTCATTAGCTCGCTCCATTGTTCCGGAGAACGGAGTTTTATTCATCTTGCCCATAAGGCATGGTTTGCAAGTATCAAATGATTCATAATCAAGTGATTCCAAAAGTCCATCTGAAAGTGCGTTATATCGACTAGAGGGGGGTGAATAGGCGATTTTTATGAATTCTTCACTGAGGAATTTGCAGGTGAGGAATTTCCTTAGCGAAGAACTACTTGCAGAAGAATAAGTACTCAGAAGTAAGCATAACAGAATACAAGCATGGTCATCATTATGAAATGAAGACAAGCACATAGTACAGAAAGCGTAAACACAGGATGAAGACAAACAGACTGAAGAAATTGAACTGAGGAAATTGAGAAAGTCTTCAGTAAAAGTCTTCAAACACAGATATGAACAAGTGTACAACACAGTTATGAGGAAATGAAAGAGTTGAGGAAATAGAACCAGTAAGCTTGGTGAAGAAAATGATTTGGTAGACCAGTTCCAACTGCTGTCTCAGTTGTACGTCTGGTTGGAGCGGCTAGGTATTTAAACACGAGGACACAGATCCGGACACACATCCTCACCATATTCTCCTTGAGCTAAGGTCACACAGACCTCGCCCAATCACTCGTGATAAGTCTTCAGGTGACTTCCAAACCTTCACAAACTCGGTCACTCGGCGATCCACAATTCCTCTTGGATGCACTAGACCATGACGCCTAACCGTCTGGAAGAAGCACAGTCTTCAAAGGTAATAAGCGTCGGATCCATGCAGGATCAATCTCTTCAGTGATGCTCAATCACTTTAGGTTTGTAGGTGTTTGGCTTTGGGTTTCCTCACTTGATGATTTTCGCTCAAAGTCCTTGGAGGATTGGATGCTCTCAAATGACAAGTGTCAGTTTCTCTCGGAGCAGCCAACCAGCTAGTGGTTGTAGGATCGGCTATTTATAGCATAGGGAGCAGACCGACATGATAAGACATAAAAGCCCTTCAATGATATGACTGTTAGGTGGGTAGATATGTTGGGACAGCTGGCACAAGGCACATCAACGGTCGGAAATTTGAGTATCAAATTCCTCAGGGCTATCATGTTCCTTACTGTGTAGGCAATCTACACTGGCGAATTCCTAACTCCTTAGTCAGAACAAATTCCTCAGAGACCAGAAGAACTTCGTCTCTGTCACTGAAGAATATGACTGAACTGTATGAGATTTTCAATGGCTTCACTCGAAGGGATTGGTAGGTGTAGGATTTTGAGTTGAGCATCACATGGAAAATTTTCCTTAGTATTTCCTCGACCCCCTTTAACAGTACAGTGTTTCCTATGACTCAAGAAATAGAAAATGAAACGACGAAAACAAAAGTCTTCACGCTTCATGTTCCTCGAATGAATACCAAGTCTTCAAGGTCACACCAATTTCTTCACTTTCAAAGTCTTCAGAAATCCAAAGTCTTCAGTCGAAGAACTTCATTTTTGGGGGTCGACTTTCTCTGTAAATATCAAACTCCTCATAGACATATAGGCCTATGTACACTCATAAACACATTAGTCCCTTAACCTATAAGTCTTCAATACACCAAAATCACTAAGGGGCACTAGATGCACTTACACCATCCGCATGGAGTTTCCTCATGCGCTTTACACCAATATGACCTAAACGGCAGTGCCACAAGTATGTTGCACTATCATTATTGATACGTCCATTTTGCATCATGCTTTTATATTGATATTTATTGCATTATGGGCTATTATTACACATTATAGCACAATATTTATGCCTTTTCTTTCTTATTTTACAAGGTTTATACAAAGAGGGAGAATGCCGGCAGCTGGAATTCTGGACTAGAAAAGGAGCAAATCTGAGAGACCTATTCTGCACAACTCCAAAAGTCCTGCAAATTCACGGAGAATTATTTTGGAATATATAAAAAATATTGGGAGAAGAAAGTTCCAGATGGGACCCACCGGGCATCCACAAGGGTGGAGGGAACGCCCTACCCCCCTAGGCGCGCCCCCTACCTTGTGGGCCACCTGGTGAGGGAGTCCTGGATTAGGGGGTCCTCGGATAGCCGGACTATATCCTTTGGCCGGACTGTTGGACTATGAAGATACAAGATTGAAGACATCGTCCCGTGTCCGGATGGGACTTTCCTTGGCGTGGAAGGCAAGCTTGGCAATACGGATATGTAGATCTCCTCCCTTGTAACCGACAATGTGTAACCCTAGCCCCCACCGGTGTCTATATAAACCAGAGGGTTTAGTCCGTAGGACGACAACAATCATACCATAGGCTAGCTTCTAGGGTTTAGCCTCTACGATCTCTTGGTAGATCAACTCTTGTAATACTCATATCATCAAGGTCAATCAAGCAGGAAGTAGGTATTACTTCCATCTAGAGGGCCCGAACCTGGGTAAACATTGTGTCCCCCGCCTCCTGTTACCATCCGCCTTAGACGCACAGTTCGAGACCCCCTACCCGAGATCCGCCGGTTTTGACACCAACATTGGTGCTTTCATTGAGAGTTCCACTGTGTCGTCATCATAAGGAAGGATGGCTCGTCTCGTTGTCAGGGACAACATCACCTCTGGGGGAGCCCTGGCTATAGGCCAAACTCTTCGACTAGGCAGCTTCGTCATGACCGCCCGTTCGGCCGCTGCGCCGACGATGACTTCTCGGGTCATCGAAAACAGCCTCCACATCGGCTCGGAACTTACCGAGCGGATGAATCCAATGGAACTCTCTCCTTTGAACGAGCTCTTGGATCGCATCGCCGCTTTGGGAGTCGCTACAGAGTATGATCAGATCGGGCTTAAACCCGACCAAAGGGAGATTAACTCCCCGCCGGTCACCCATCAGATAGTGGTGGTGGAGGAGAAATGCGGCGATTCTTCCTCTATCTTGAGGACAAACTATGTCCGGATTCCCGAGCTCCCTGAGCCGGATACCCGTCTACAGGAGGACATCGCCCAAACCCTGAACCTAGAATCAGGCAGCGGGCCAGACCTATCGGGCAACATCCCGGAGCCCAAACTTCCAAGATCGTAAACTCCTCCTCCCCTGGGTCTCGGATCGGGTCAAGGTTCGGACTTAAATCCACCCACCCACCCAGATATAAACGATCTTTCCCACATTAGACAAGAGCCCCAGGAGACAGTACACCACTATTGGGCCAGATTCCTCCTTGTAATGAACAAGGTCAAGGACTGTCGCGAGGAAGACGCAATTTCATTCTTTTGCAATAATTGCACGGACAAGGGAATCCTCAACGCCATAAGTCGCTGTGACATAGCACACTTCGCTGACTTGGCGGCCATAGTATGGAAGTACTGTGCGATGGAAAGCGCCTGGAAAACCCAAACAAAATTTTGGGATAATCCGACTCTGACAAAACCCCCAGTCTGAACTAAAAGGGTGCACTCTCATAAGTCGCCCGACTCAATTACAAAGAAGCGAAAGCCCACTACAGGGCGTCGAACCGTATTGGAGGGATGGCTTAATGGGCCATGCAAAATTCACAGTACATCAGATACCATACCAACACACAGCCTTAGAGCATGTTGGGTACTCCGGCAGGTGGCCAAGAGCGGCAAGGATCTCCTCATTAAAAATAGAGCACCACCACGTGGATAACAACAATACAGTATTGACAGTCTTCGAGACCTTCGCCTCAAATAATAGGTGTAAGCGAGCACTCCGCAGCCTTGCCGAAGTCTGCCACGTGGCAGCAATAGATCCATGGAGCGACATGGCTATCACCTTCAATGCCAGTGACGAACCTAAATTCCGAACAGCCCGAGCACCAGCCACCTTGGTCCTTAGTCCAGTTGTGGACGGCTTTTGGCTTACTAAAGTGCTCATGGACAGCGGCAGCGGATTAAACCTCATTTATGAGGAGACCCTTCAAAAAATGGAAATAGACAGAAACCACATTGAGCAAAGCAGCACGACCTTCAGAGGAATCATCCCTAGTCGGGAGGCACGATGCGCTGGGAAAATCACACTAGATGTGGTATTCGGCACGCCGGAGAATTATAGGTCCGAAGAAATTACATTCCAAGTGGCCCCGTTCAGTAGCGGATACCACGCCCTTCTAGGGCGGGAGGCATTTACGATCTTCCAAGCCATACCCCATTACGGGTACATGAAGCTCAAGATGCCCGGCCCAATGGAATCATCACTCTAGCTAGTGATCCGGACATAGCACTCCGCGCCGAAAACAAAACAGCCGCATTGGCCCTCGAGGCATTATCCGAAGCCCTCGCGGCCGAGGAATTAACTGCGCTGCGCTCCTCAGTGGACAGGGACAATGTGATACTCGAAAAAAGATCCAAGTCCACCTCTTTTAAACCAGCAGATGAAATAGTCAAATTCCAAGTCCACCCAACGGACCCTACAAAAACAGCTTCCATCGGGGCACAGTTAAACCCCGCTGTAGACGCCGCACTATGGGAGTTCCTGCGCGAGAATTTGAACATATTCGCCTGGCATCCTTCAGACATGCCAGGAATCCCACGCAGGCTGGCTGAGCATAGCCTTAACATTCTAAAGGGATTCAAGCCGGTCAAGCAGACTCTTCGGCGTTTCTCTGAACCTAAGTGACAAGCCATGGGAGAGGAGCTAGCCAAGTTACTGGAGGCCGGATTATTAGAGAAATTAAACATCCGGACTGGCTAGCAAACCTGGTGATGGTACCAAAGAAGGATAAATCCTGGCGCCTATGTGTCGATTTCAAGGACCTTAACAAGGCTTGCCCCAAGGATCCTTCCCTCCCCGCATCGATCAAATTATCGACGCCATCGCAGGACACGACTCATTGTGTTTCCTCGACGCATACTCCGGATACCATCAAATTAAGATGGCGGAGTCCGACCAAGCCGCAACGACATTTATCACCCCATACGGCCCCTTCTGTTTTAACACCATGCCTTTCGGGCTTAAGAACGCCGGTGCAACGTATCAACGCATGATTCGGACGTGCCTGGAAAAACATATCGGCAAACCAGTGGAGGCATACATAGACGATGTGGTGGTTAAAACCAGACACGTCGAATCCTTAATAGACGACTTGAGGCTCACGTTCGACAATCTCCGAACATACGATATCAAGCTCAATCCGTGAAAATGCGTTTTCGGCATGCCCACTGGAAAGCTCCTCGGCTTCATCGTCTCCAGTAGAGGAATTGAAGCAAATCCAGCTAAAATCCGAGCTCTGTCACAGTTGGCTATCCCAACTGACCTCAAGCAAATCCAGAAATTAACTGGATGCGTGGCGGCCTTAAGCCGCTTTATCTCCCGATTAGGAGAAAAGGCACTACCCTTTTATCGCCTTCTTCGGCGCACCAAACACTTTGAGTGGACGGATGCGGCCACGGCCGGATTGGAAGAAATAAAACCCATATTGGCCATCAACCCAATCTTGGCCGCACGAAATGTCGGCGAACCAATGCTGTTATATATAGCGGCAACTCACCAAGTTGTAAGCGCAGTGCTCGTCGTCGAACGAGAGACGGACGGACATAAATTCCCACTTGAGAAGCCGGTATACTATGTATCCACAGTCCTCACTCCATGCAAATCACGGTACCCACATTATCAAAAGATAGCATACGCGTTATTTATGGCATCCCGAAAATTACGACACTACTTTCAAGAGTGTTCAATTACGGTGGCCTCGGAAGTACCACTCAACGACATAATAAACAACTGCGATTCCACGGGCCGGATTGCCAAATGGGCTATCGAGATCCTCCCTTTCAACATAACATATAGACCACGGAGAGCCATTAAGTCGCATGTACTGGTCAATTTTGTCGCCGAGTGGACAGAAGCCGAACCCCCTAAAGAATACGGCGCGTACTCCAATTGGGTCATGCACTTCGACGGCTCTAAAATGCTGGCTGGTCTGGGGGCTGGCATCGTCCTGACGTACCCCACCGGAGATACAGTCCAATACGTACTCCAAATACTATACACAGACTCCAACAATGCAGCCAAATACGAGGCCCTGTTACATGGTCTCCGGATGGCAGTTTCCATGGGCATTCAACGCCTGGAGGTGCGTGGGGACTCGAACCTAGCAATATCCCAAATAAACGGAGAGTTCGACGCCAAGGATCTGACGGCTTATCACAACGCCGTCCTCAAAATGCCAGCTCGGTTCGAGGGGCTTGAATTCCACCATGTGGCTCGGGAAAACAATCAGGCGGTGGATATCCTCGCCCGTATCGGCGCTAAGAGCGACCCTGTCCCACCTAACATCTTCTTGGAAAGGCTGTTTAAGCCATCCGTGGTATGGGAAGGGGACACCGGTAACAATAGTCCGGACCCGGCCACAACACCAGATACCGAACACTCTGACACAATCAGAGGCTCTGCCACCGAAATAACACCTTCGGACCACGTGATAATGGTCGTCATCGCCCGTTGGGCAGAACCATTCCTGGCCTACCTAACCAGGCAGGAACTACCCGAGGACCAAAATGAGGCACGCTGCATAATGCGGCGGTCTAAAGCCTACAATGTCAACGAGTGAGAGCTTTATAAGAAAAGCACTACTGGAGTCCTTCAAAGGTGCATCTCCGAAGAGGAAGGGCGGAAGCTTTTGGCAGAAATCCATGCTGGACTCGACGGCCACCACACCGCAGACCGGGCCCTTGTAAGCAAGGCCTTCCGTATAGGTTTCTATTGGCCGACGGCCCGAGCAGACGCATAAGACCTTGTTCAACGTTGCGTCGGTTGCCAGCTTTTTGCAAATCAAAGCCATATGCCACCTACCGCTCTCCAAACAATCCCCATTACTTGGCCCTTTGCGGTCTGGGGGCTTGATATGGTCGGACCCCTCAAAGGGGGAACCCATAAGAAAAAATACCTATTGGTCAGGGTGGACAAATTCACCAAATGGATAGAAGCCAAACCAGTCAAAACAGCTGAATCCGGACCGGTGATAGACTTCATATCTGGGATTGTACACCGTTATGGCATCCCCCACAGCATCATCACCGACAACGTTCCGAACTTTACAGCCAACAAGGTGAAACTTTGGTGCAACAACATGGGCATCAAGCTCGATTATGCTTCTGTCTATCACCCGCAAACTAACGGTCAAGTCGAGCGAGCAAATGGTCTTATTATGAGCGGCATTAAACCCATATTAGTGCGGTCCTTAAAGGAATCAAACATGCACTGGGTAGAGGAGCTCGACTCCATACTATGGGGGTTGTGGACCACGCCGAATCGCACTACCGGATACACACTGTTCTTTATGGTGTACGGCGCAGAGGCGGTACTGCCCTGCGACATAATTCATGACTCACCTCGAGTGCGCATGTATGAAGAAAAAGAGGCCGAACTCGATCGGCAGGACAGTTTGGACGCCCTGGAGGAGGAGCGTGACGTGGCAAAAGCCCGTTCCGCATTCTATCAGCAACAGGCTCGAAGGTATCAAAGCAGAGAAGTACGGGCCAAAACTTATAACGTTGGCGACCTCGTTCTATGCCTACCGGAGAAGAAAAAGAAAAAGCTCAAGCCCAAATGGGAAGGTCCCTTCATTGTTGACCAGGTTCTGACCAGTGAAGCGTATCGTCTACGGGATGCATCGGATAATCAACTCGAGCCAAACCCATGGAACGCCGCCAGACTCCGAAGGTTCTACGCCTAGTGCCGGACTCTATGTTCGTCTCCTTACCTCCGTCAATTTTTTTACATATATGTTATCTGTCTTTTCTCTCTTTCTCTCTTCTTTTTCCTTTGCTTCAAAGCCTTAAAAGGCTAAAATGTGTCTTGACTACACAATCTTGATGCGCTAACCGCGCTCATTATACCTGGGGGCTTCCTATACAGAAGCTTAATATAACTATTTCCGGGCTTTATGCCCCACACATGTGTTATTCTTCCACATGTACCTTTTTTCGCCATTATATGCATCGATATGACTTAAGTTTTGGCCAAGCTGGGTTGCCTTGCTCTTGTGTTTATGCCCTACGTTCCCATTAATTCGGCTAGGGCATAAGGGGAGCACCTCTGCGATTGTTACTGCCGGGTCAGCCGGATGTGTACCTCGGACTGGGTGAAGCCGAAAGCTAGCATTCTTAAGGGCATACTCGGTCGGTGAACAAAAGATGACTTTTATTTATTTTAATACATGCCCCCAGATTTTTATAGCCCGCGTCTCTTTTAGCAGTTCGGACATGCACATTAGGGCATGCGTACCCAGGGAAAGGAACCCTTAACGGAACTATTCTCCCTGGAAGATGTTTCTTACTAACCATGTAATATAACATAGCTAGTTGGGTACTTCTCTGTTCAAGCACTTATGATCCCTACGCCTGGTTTCCACGCGTACCCCAGTTTTTACATAACTGAGCGGGTATTCAGATACACTCCGGACTATCGGGTCCAGAGGTCGAAGCGAAAAGGTCCGCCATGACAAATGATTTACAATCCGGCTAGGGACAATATATGTCACTTGAAGTACACAGTCACTTAGACTGACTAAATTCTTCTTCTATACCATCCAACAGGCTGTCTAACCTACAATCCTCTTGGGAATACTTTGCGGCTAATTATACTTGGTCATACACCAAATTGACGGGGATCTCCTTCCTGTCAGGCCCCACAGGTCCGACCTCGGCCATGTGGTTAGGGTCAGCCTTGGTATACCGCGTCTTCACCATGGCCCAGGCTCCCCTCGCACCTTGTAGGCAGGCTGATATCTTCCATAATCAGAAGCGCCGCCACGCTCCCTTGAGCTTCTCTACAAGCTCCCCCATGCCCCCTGGGAGGGAGAAAGATGGCCACAAGGATTGGGCAATGCCCTGCATCACCTGGCGAACTTGTTCGTGCAGTTGTGAGAGCTCTGGCAGAAGGTCACCCCACGGACCCGGGCATCTCCTCCTCGGGACGACCCATCAGCATACCTGCAGATATAAATCTGTTAGCCAGCTTCTTCGCCGAACTCTTTCAAAAGTTCGTTCAAGCACTTACTAAAAATGTTGCGTCGAAGTCGCTTATTCTCCTTCACGGAGTCCGCAAGCTGGGCTCGAACATCTTTCAGTTCCACGCCCAGCTGGATATTGGCGTCTTGGAGATTGTTTTCTCCAGCCTAACCCGCGTAAGCACACGCTCGCCAGCATTTAGCTGACGATTAGCACGTTGCGCATGTCAGGACCCCAATTCCAAGTCACATCGATCTAGTCGGTAACACCTCATATCACTTTGCGGCCTCACGCACGGTATTCCCACGGGTGTCGCCTTACCATGGCCCGGGACCGTTTGCGCCTTTTGGCTCATGTATATGATTGTGTCGCTAGCATCCATATGACGGAGAACCCGGGCCGACATGGCTAGTCGTGAACCCAAAGCGGCACTAACCCATGGGGACAGGCAAACATGAATCACATCGAGCATGTCGGTCAGCAGCGTGTGAATCCGGGCTGTAGCACTGGGCTAACAGGACTCCGGGAACCCGGGCTGTAGCAGGCTAGGCAGGACTCGGATGTCACGCGTGACATTTCCCGAAGGACAGAACACAGAACGAAGTGAAACACACGCCGCCGATCAAGTGTTCCGGAGCGATAGTCTTTGGGCTAGCAGGACTCCGGTGAACCGGGCTGTAGCGGACTACTATGGCTCAAGGAGGCACTAGCCTACATTTCCCCATAAGAGAGGCTGCCAAGGATAAACAACTAGATTGTCGGATCCCACACATACCAAGCATTTCAAACATACACACAATATGCTCGATATGTGTAACTACAACATGGCATCACAACATAACTCTACGACTCAAAGTATTTATTCATTAGGCTCCGAGGAGCCAAGATATTACAAACATGGGTCTCATGACCCAACAATCAAAGCATACAAGTCAAACACATGCGGAAGCTTAACATGTCTGAGTACAGACAACTATAAATGAAAAAGACTTAGAAGCCTGACTATCTACCAGATCCTGCCGAGGGCACAAGATCGTAGCTGAGGTAACAAGCTAAACATCGAAGTCCACGCGGAACTACTAGCGAGACTGACGTCTCTCTGCAAAACATAAAATAAGCAAACGTGAGTACAAATGTACTCAGCAAGACTTACATCAGAACTAACTACATATGCATCATTATCAACAAAGGGTGTGGTGGAGTTTGACTGCAGCAAGCGAGCTTTGACTCGGTGGCTATCCTGAACTACGACTGCAAGTAACTCTTTTGAGGTGGCGCACACGAGTCCACATATTCACCATATCAATACACCACCATGGATCCGCTCCCGTCTCCCTAAGAGAACGCCATCCATAGCACACACGCTTAACTTGCATATTTTAGAGTATCCACTTTCACTTGTCTATGAACTGTTATAGGCAACCCAGAAGTCCTTTACCGCGGACACGGCTATTCGAATAGATGATGTTAACCCTGCAGGGGTGTACTTGTTCACACACGCTCTCGCCACTTACCACCATGTACACGTCGCGTATCTCGGCAACCTTCAAGCGGAAGCCTGGCGAGGGAGTCGGCCACGACCTGACTAACCACACAAGTCTCTAGTCCAGGTTTATCGCCTATTCGGGTTCCATCCGCAAGGAGATCCGGCCGGGGTGTCGCTCACAGCCCCAAACAATGTGTGCAGGGTTCCTGAGACACCAAACGGGCGCTCGGTACACCAGGCCACGGTGTATCTACCGCAGCGTAGCCCACCCCTAGGGTCAGCGCTACGCACGGCCCGCAACACATATCCTACAAACACCAGAAACTAGTTGCAACTCCTGGACAGAGATCGAGGCGATTAATAAGCCGAGAGGGGTCGACTTACCGGAACCCAATGTGTGGTAGTAACTGTTTCATGGATCACAAACATAGAACTCAGTTCCTGGGGACGGCTGCAATGAGACAACCCACCATGTACTCCAACATGGCCTCTCACCGCTACCTTTACCAAATCGTGTTCACACACTTACCTCTCAACAGTAGGACATGTTTACACACTTCCAATTCATTCCCGATGAATCAGACCTTACTCAACTCTAAGCAGTAGCAGGCATGACAAACAAGCATGAATGAGTAGGCACAACAGGGCTCAAACAACTCCTACTCATGCTAGTGGGTTTCATCTATTTACTGTGGAATGACAGGTCATGCAGAGGATAAAGGGGTTCAGCTACCGCAGCAAGTAACAGATGAATCGTTGTTGTCCTAATGCAGTAAAAGAGAGCAGGAGCGAGAGAGTGGGATTATATCGGAATGAACAAGGGGGTTTTGCTTGCCTGGCACTCCTGAAGATATTATAGCTCTTCAACGGTGTCAACGAACTCATCGTCGGAACCACGTCTATCGAGAGGGGACAAACACCGGCAACTGAGAAAGAACACAATCAATGCAATGCCACAATATGATGCATGATCATGGCATGTCAATATGCTGTGATTTGAGCTAATGCATCTAGCTATGATTTAAATGAAGTTGGTTTGAATACATGATTCAAATTCCAACTCCATATATGATTATTTAAATGCCCTTTATTTGTTTTGTCCAAAACAGAGGACAAACATTGTTCATACATGCATGAAAATGGTATAGACGGATAGATTGGATTTTTTGATCATTTTTCATATATAATTTATTTCATTTGGAGTTACGGTTGAATTTATATGAATTTTATAAGTTTTGGCTATTTTATGGAATTTCCTGTAAAAGAATAAATCCAGAAAATAATTAACTGTGTCAGCATGACGTTGGTGTGACGTCAGCAGGTCAACAGGGGCTGGTCCGGGTCAAACCGACCGATGGGGTCCACGGGCAAGAATACGATCTTGGTTTGTGTGGTTGTGGGTGGGACCAGGTCAACGGCCACGTCAGCAGGTCAATGCCGACGCGTGGGTCCATAGATTTTATTAGTTAATCTAACTATTTTGGTTAGCCGGTAACCTAACTAAGTGTCGATGGGGCGGGGCCCACATGTCAATGACCGTGGAGGTCAAATCCACAGTCAACCGGGCTAAACCACCGGTGGTCAAAGAGGTCAACCGCGGCGTTTAGCGCCGGCGAGGCCGATCGGCGGCGGCTTCGGATTTGGTCCTCCGTCGACCAAATCAACAGTGGAGACGCACTACGGACTGCTGGTGAACTCGCGCATCGAGTGGTGGCGGCGGTTGGGCCTGGGGTGGCCGGAGTTGTCGCCGGCGTCGACCTTGTCGATCGCCGGAGCTCGGGTGAGCTCAGGGTCGACGCTACGGTGGCCGGGGAGGCTCGTGCGGGGCACCTATGTTCTCTACGTGGCGCGGGAAGGGAGTTGAGCACGACGGCCGGACCGCTAGGTGGCCGGAGGCTCGTCGGCGGCGGTCACAGGCGGCAGCGCGTGCAGGTGAGCAAGGTGCGGCGGCTACGGTGCACGAAAGCGAGAACGGAGAGGGGGAAAAGGTTCGGTGGCTCACGGCGGTTCCAGCAGACGTCGAAGCGGTCTCGGGGAAGGCCGGACGGCGACGAGTCGACGATGGGGATCCGCGGCGGCCGACAATGAAGAAGAGGTCGGTGACGGCGTTTTGAGGCGTCCGGCGTCGAGTGAGTTGACGGGGAGGACGAGGGCGTCGAAGCGGAGGCCATGGACACGTCGGCGAGGCGAGGAAGGGCCTGTGGCCGCGGTGGTTCTAGTCGGCAGCGACGGCTGCGCTCGGGTGAGCTTAGGGAAGAGAGCCAGGGGAGGAGAGAGAGAGCAGCGAGTGAGGGAGAGGGTCCAGGGGGTCGCGGGCGTCTCCAGGCGCGGATAGGCTCGAAAGGGAGGCCGCCAGCACGAAGCAGGAGGTGGAAACCTCAGGCGCGCGCGCGTCGACACGCCGGTGTCCTTCTGGCACAAGGAGGAGGGTGACTGGCACGGGCCAGGTGGGCCGGCCCAACCAGGTAAGTGGCCTCCTGGCCTTTCTCTCTCTCTCTCTCTCTTTCTCTCTCTCTCTCTTCTTCATTTAGTTTGCTTTCTAATTTTTTGTAAATGTTGGGCTTTATTAAAAATACTAAAACATTTCCAAAAATCCTGCAAATAATTGTGGGCTCTGTTGGGATTATTCCTAATAGCCCACACATAAGTTCAGAATTAATTGAGCACATAAAATAATATATAGCATTTAAATGCCCAATTGCAAATACTAAATGATTTAATTCAATGACCAAATATGTCATGGAAAAATGTGCAACACCTCTGATTATCGCTTCTAGCATTTTCCAGAAAAGATGAACATTTTTGAAAGCCATTTGGATTCACTGAGAATATTTTGGTTGAACCTAGTGAATTCCTTTAGTGCTAGGGTTTAGGCAATCCCCATTTCAAGTTTCTTAGGAATTTAAACATGATGACATGAATGCAATGCCACTAGTTGCAAACAATTCTAGGGCCGTGACAACTCACACCCACTAAACAAGAATCTCGTCCCGAGATTCAAGACGTGAGGTAACAAGACAGAGGGGGCACAAACTATCACGGTCTTCACGATCCAGGTTGCACTTCATAAGAACGTTGACATGATCACCATCTTTGTCTCGACGTCTTGCCTTGGGAACTACATCCAACATGACAACGAGAAGAAAGGAAGGGATTTTAGAAGAATCGATCTTCTTGGGGTTCGAACAATTTAGGATCATCTTAATGATCACAAGATCAACTCACGGGATGAGACATAGAAACATCTCTGGAGCTGAGAAGTAAAGCATGCATCAGGAGCGACAGAAGAAGCAATTCGACGAGGGTTTCAAAGTAGCGAGGGAAATTGCCATGACTCCAAAACGGGGCACCTCAGGGAAGGTGACTCGAAGAATTATTCCCTTAAGTGGCAAAAAGAATTACTTTTGATCCATAGATCATTGAGACTCTTCATACCAGCTTAAGGCAATTTACAATTGATCGTTTGAAAGAGCTCGAAGGAATGGCATACTCGGACTAGGATGGATGATGTGGACTACCTTGTTGAAGACAACGCAATGGATGATTTTTGCTTATCATCGGAAATGAATGGGACCTATGGCAGACTGACACAATGACGGGTGCGAGCTGGGAACAAAGTGCAAATACTGGGAATGACCCAATCATCATATCTGCCTGAGATTCAGATCCGGTTGGTGTCAGGACATTCCAGACTCATCAAGTCTAGAAAGAGAAATGAAAGTTTGCAACACAAATCGACGAGATGATGTTGCGAGATTCTCGGGGAATGAACCACGATAGCAAGCTCCAAAACATGAGCTGGTTCTGCTACAAACCCGTGGACACGCTGTCCAAGACAAGCATGACCACGTAGTAGTCTTATAATAAAACACTACCGAGTTCAGGTGGGGAACCATCATCGAGATAATGAAGTCTTGTGCATATCCGTCCGGGCCCTTCAGGATTAGCGCATGAACTTCTTTTCTTTGAACAATTCAATCAGTGGCTTGGTGTGCTAGGGACACATATGGACTGGAGGTAGCGAGCCTGTCAAACCATAGCGTACTTCGCACATGCATGACTGACTTGGGATGGTACCAGGGAAACAAAAACAAACTTTTCTCAAATTCATGGCGACAACTTACACCAAATGCACGTGAATTAGAGGAAGTCACTTCTTTCATCCAAACATTGGCTTCATGAACGAAACACGAAGGCATTGCTTACAAAGTTTCCAACACTAGGTTGATGTTCAACATGACTCATGGGGGAGACAAAATGCTGCTAATGGGCTCAACAGCAACTCATCGGAATTTCCATATCACTGGACTTCCACCATCATGTGAACATGGTGATAGCATTGGTCAGACTAAAAGATGTAATGGTATATGCTCGAGGGATCAACCACGAGTAAGACAACATTACGAGCATCATTGGTGCTGATTTGATTTGATGATGGCCCACACTCAAATCAAAGGATTGATAAGACAATAGGTCCAGCAACTGATCACAGGGACCAATCGATGAAGATATCATCTTTCTTCAACACACACTACACAAGAATATCTCTTTGGAACGAACTAAGTTAGGCAAGCTTTTATCTTCCAACTCTCCAAGTTGTTGTTCAGCTTAACCAACTAGTTCAGGGTATCCAACACATATTCTTGGAGAAGGAGTGGTTTATAGGAAAACCATTTGATCACGAGCTCAACATAGCGGTCAGGTGACAACCTGGTGATACTTCCGAGAAGATATTCGGAAAATCACGAACCACCGGTATGTTACTAAGCTCGAGAACAACCTTGCTTTTCAGGGCAAGATGATATGATCAAAAGAGTGAGGGATTGACACAATCCTAACTCATTGATCGAAGGGTTTACCATAAGTAAGGACTAGGTAGCACGATCCATCTTAGGATGATGATTTAATAACCAACACGCTAAGAGTGAGAGCATTGTCCATTTACTACCAAGCAACGAGGTTGCTAGGAGTATCGATTTCACACATCACAATTCACTTGTCGGCATTCCAGTTACATCAACACGAGACCGAGGAATGAGTAACGATAGTGAGAAGTATCACTACATCAAGAATTCATGAGAAATGGTGCAATTCTCATGACAATCCTGACATAAAGAGGGCAATACTTCGGGTGGAACAGAATCAAAAGCTGGATTGGCATTTTGACCTGCGGAATACAACTACTTTGACCCAATCCTGGATATGGATGAGGTACTGGAGTTTGTTTCTCCTAGTCATTCCAGAATAGAATGGCTTGACGGACCACAAGAATACTAGGCATCGATAAAACGGATGCACAACTACTCCTGAACTATTAATTGATAGATGAAGGTCAAAATACAACTAAGGAGGAACAACTCGAGGAACATATAATTTTCTGAGTTGTGGATGCATACGTTAGTATGTCGAATCAAGTTCAACAGGTTTCTTCCGGATAACCCATGCAGGAAAGGTAGAACTGGCAGAATCACAATATAGAATGGAGGACTCAACAAGAGCACTCTGGTTGTTATCTTTCGGTTCAGCGAGGAACTTCTGCCATAAGCAGTTCATAGTATTTGGAAGAAGGAAATACCACGGACCTCGAGGACTATCGCAAAGTTACTAATATCCTAAAGGAACTACCAAACACTATCAACAAGAGGTAAGTAGGGTGAATCTCGGGTTCAAGAACCCTGGAATAGAATACCTACTATTAAATGGCATCACGGGATGCTTCCGAGAATGACAGCCAGAATCATCACACTGGGAACACAAAGCATGGCTAAATTACTAGGTGATACTCTAGACACCTAGGGTCATAATAATAACTCCAACATATATGTCGAGGCAGCGGAGTACCTCAACATACTAATTTGTGTGATTAATCTGGCCCAAATGAACATTAGAAATGGAGAGAAGGGATTTGCAAATGCACCATACTATTTAGAAACCTGGGATGACTCGGACAGCATAACGGCTGTAAATGCTCAAAATGAGTTGAGACATACTGCAAAATAGTGGCATGACCACTCAACATCACAATATCAAGGTTCCGAGACCAGCTATGAACATACGGAAGTAGTAAAAACTGAACTAAGATTTGAAACTATCAATTCTGTAAGTCTATGGATTAGTAACACGTCATCCTAATAGATAGATGAGAAGCCTAGTTCTTAACCCCGTAGAAGAGAAGAGGATGACTCAGATCAGAAGGGCATAAGATAAAGGAGTAAAAAGAGCCTTACGTTCCCTTCCACAATCAATTCCCTTACATAACTAAAGCATTTCTAGACACAACTTCGACCAGTTTGGCTTGGTAATCCCTGACAGCAACAGCTCGATACCAAAGCTGTCAGACCCGATTCCAAGTCACATCGATCTAGTCGGTAACACCTCATATCACTTTGCGGCCTCACGCACGGTATTCCCACGGTGTCGCCTTACCATGGCCCGGGACCGCTTATGCCTTTTGGCTCACGATATGATTGTGTCGCTAGCATCCATATGACAGAGAACCCGGGCCGACTTGGCTAGTCGTGAACCCAAAGCGGCACTATCCCATGGGGACAGGCATACATGAATCACATCGAGCATGTTGGTCAGCAGCGTGTGAATCCGGGCTGTAGCACTGGGCTAACAGGACTCCGGGAACCCGGGCTGTAGCATGCTAGGCAGGACTCCGGATGTCACCGCGTGACATTTCCCCGAAGGGACAGCCACATGAACGAAGTGAAACACATGTCGCCCAGTCAAGTTTTCCGGAGTAGTAGTGCTGGGCTAGCAGGATTCCGGTGAACCGGGCTGTAGCAGACTACTATGGCTCAAGGAGGCACTAGACTACATTTCCCCATAAGAGAGGATGCCAAGGATAAACAACTAGATTGTCGGATCCCACACATACCAAGCATTTCAAACATACACACAATATGCTTGATATGTGTAACTACAACATGGCATCACAACATAACTCTACGACTCAAAGTATTTATTCATTAGGCTCCGAGGAGCCAAGATATTACAAACATGGGTCTCATGACCCAACAATCAAAGCATACAAGTCAAACACATGCGGAAGCTTAACATGTCTGAGTACAGACAACTATAAATGAAAAAGACTTAGAAGCCTGACTATCTACCAGATCCTGCCGAGGGCACAAGATCGTAGCTGAGGTAACAAGCTAAACATCAAGTCCACGCTGAACTACTAGCGAGACCGACGTCTCCGCAAAAACATAAAATAAGCAAACATGAGTACAAATGTACTCAGCAAGACTTACATCGTAACTAACTACATATGCATCATTATCAACAAAGGGGTGGTGGAGTTTGACTGCAGCAAGCCAGCTTTGACTCGGTGGCTATCCTGAACTACATCGCAAGTAACTCTTTTGAGGTGGCGCACGAGTCCACATATTCACCATATCAATACACCACTATGGATCCGCCCCGCCTCCCTACGAGAACGCCATCCATAGCACACACGCTTATCTTGCGATTTTAGAGTATCCACTTTCACTTGTCTATGAATTGTTATAGGCAACCCGAAGTCCTTTACCATGAAACGGCTATTTGAATAGATGATGTTAACCTGCAGGGTGTACTTCTTCACACACGCCTCGCCACTTACCACCATGTACACGCGTGTATCTCGACAACCTTCAAGCGAAGCTTTGGCGAGGAGTCGGCCACGACCGACTAACCACACAAGTCTCTAGTCCAGGTTTATCGCCTATTCGGGTTCCATCCGCAAGGAGATCCGCCGGGTGTCGCCACGGCCCCAAATGATGTGCAGGGTTCCCGAGACACCAAACGGGCGCTTTCGGTACACGAGTGGCGTGTATCTACCGCAACATAGCCCACCCCTAGGGTCAGCGCCACGCACGGCCCCAACACATATCCTACAAACACCGAAACTAGTTGCAACTCCCGGACAGAGATCGAGGCGATTAATAAGCCGAGAGGGTCGAAAGTTACCGAACCCAATGTGTGGTAGTAACTGTTTCATGGATCACAAACACGTAACTCAGTTCCGAGGACGGCTGCAATGAGACAACCCACCATGTACTCCTACATGGCTTCTCTACCTTTACCAAATCGTGTTCACACACTTAGCTCTCAACAAGAGGACATGTTTACACACTTCGATTCATTCCCGATGAATCGGACTGACTCAACTCTAAGCAAGAGCAGGCATGACAAACAAGCATGAATGAGTAGGCACAACAGGCTCAAACAACTCCTACTCATGCTAGTGGGTTTCATCTATTTCTTGTGGAATGACAGTCATGCAGAGGATAAAGGGGTTCAGCTACCGCAACAAGTAATGTATGAATCGTTGTTGTCCTAATGCAGTAAAAGAGAGCAGGAGCGAGAGAGTGGGATTATATCGGAATGAACAAGGGGGTTTTGCTTGCCTGGCACTCCTGAAGATATTATAGCTCTTCATCGGTGTCAACGAACTCATCGTCGGAACCACGTCTATCGAGAGGGGACAAACACCGGCAACTAAGAAAGAACACAATCAATGCAATGCCACAATATGATGCATGATCATGGCATGGCAATATGCTGTGATTTGAGCTAATGCATCTAGCTATGATTTAAATGAAGTTGGTTTGAATACATGATTCAAATTCCAACTCCATATATGATTATTTAAATGCCCTTTATTTGTTTTGTCCAAAACAGAGGATAAACATTGTTCAAACATGCATGAAAATGGTATAGATGGATAGATTGGATTTTTCTGATCATTTTTCATATATACTTTATTTCATTTGGAGTTAGGTTGAATTTATATGAATTTTAGAAGTTTTGGCTATTTTCTGGAATTTCCTGTAAAAGAATAAATCCAGAAAATAATTAACTGCGTCAGCATGACGTTGGTGTGACGTCAGCAGGTCAACAGGGGCTGGTCCGGGTCAAACCTGACCAGTGGGGTCCACTGGGCAGTAACACAGTGCTGGTTTGTGCGGCTGACGGGTGGGACCAGGTCAACGGCCACGTCAGCAGGTCAATGCTGACGCGTGGGTCCATAGATTTTATTAGTTAATCTAACTATTTTGGTTAGCCGGTAACCTAACTAAGTGTCAGTGGGGCCGGGGCGCACATGTCAATGACCTGTGGAGGTCAAATCCTTCGGTCAACCGGGCTAAACCACCGGTGGTCAAAGAGGTCAACCCGCCGGCGTTTAGCCGCCGGCGAGGCCAGATGCGGCGGCGGCTTCGGATTTGGTCCTCCGTCGACCAAATCGACGGTGGGTACGCGCTACGGACTGCTGGTGAACTCACACATCGAGTGGTGGTGGCGGTTGGGCCTGGGGTGGCCTGAGTTGTCGCCGGCATCGACCTTGGCCGTCGCCGGAGCTCGGGTGAGCTCGGGGTCGATGCTACGGTGGCCGGGGGAGGCTCGTGCGGGGCACCTATGTGCTCTACGTGGCGCGGGAAGGGAGTTGAGCACGACGGCCGGACCGCTAGGTGGCTGGAGGCTCGTCGGCAGCGGTCACAGGCGGCGGCGCGTGCGGGCGAGCAAGGTGCGGCGGCTACGGCGCACGAAAGCAAGAACGGAGAGGGGGAAAAGGTTCGGTGGCTCACGGCGGTTGCAGCAGACGTCGAAGCGGGCTCGGGGAAGGCCGGACGGCGACGAGTCGACGATGGGGATCCGCGGCGGCCGACGATGAAGAAGAGGTCGGTGACGGCGTTTTGAGGCGTCCGGTGTCGAGTGAGTCGACGGGGAGGACGAGGGCGTAGAAGCGGAGGCCATGGACACGTTGGCGAGGCGACGAAGGGCCTGTGGCCGCGGTGGTTCTAGTCGGCGGCGACGGCTGCGCTCGGGTGAGCTCAGGTAAAAGAGCCAGGGGAGGAGAGAGAGAGCAGCGAGTGAGGGAGAGGGTCCAGGGGGTCGCGGGCGTCTCCAGGCGCGGATAGGCTCGAAGGGGAGGCCGCCAGCACGAAGCAGGAGGTGGAAACCTCAAAGTGCGCGCAAGGCCGACACACCGCATCCTTTCGCACAAGGAGGAGGGTGATCTGCACGGGCCTGTGGGCCGCCCAACCTGTAAGTGGCCTCCTGGCCTTTCTCTCTCTCTCTCTCTCTTCTTCATTTAGTTTGCTTTTCTAATTTTCGTAAATGTTGGGCTTTATTAAAATACTAAAACGCTTCCAAAAATCCTGCAAATAATTGTGGGCTCATGGGATTATTCCTAATAGTCCACACTTAAGTTCAGAATTAATTGAGCACTTAAAATAATATATAGCATTTAAATGCCCAATTGCAAATACTAAATGATTTAATTCAGTGACCAAATATGTCATGGAAAAATGTGCAACACCTCTGGTTATCGCTTCTAGCATTTTCCAGAAAAGATGAACATTTTTGAAAGCCATTTGGATTCACTGAGAATATTTTGGTTGAACCTAGTGAATTCCTTTAGTGCTAGGGTTTAGGCAATCCCCATTTCAAGTTTCTTAGGAATTTAAACATGATGACATGAATGCAATGCCACTAGTTGCAAACAATTCTAGGGCTATGACAGCGCATCCCCCGGCACGGCCTTCGGATTCACTCCGGAGTCATCTGCAGCATCTATTGATTAGATTTTCATGCATGCCGCATACTATCTGGTACCTGTCATTCTTTGCAATGGAAACAAGCGTTACCAGAGGGGGCCTTCTCGGACTCCTTCCGCGCGGCAACTGCGGCCCATAGCTGGACTTTGCACTCTTCCAGCTCTTAAGACAATTGGGTATTCTTCTCTGTAATAACCTGCACAAATAATGATCCTTAAATCAGTTGTGTCAACTGTTTCAAGTCTCAGGGGCTACTGATATATATAATCGTCAGATTTTCTTACCCATATATCCTTTACATACTGATATGTGGCTCTAGCAAGACCATTTTGAGCGGCACGGATGTACGCGTCTCCTGAGTTGAAGGCATCAAACGCCTCTTGGGAGAAACAAGCGTCAGGGAGTACGGCCCGGCGACGCCTGTGATTCATGGCGCTCTCCACTTCGGAATTTGTAGCTGATAATCTATCCGCATCCTCTGTAGGAGGATCATCCGGCGTTCGCCCCGTGTTAGCTTCCGCCTCTATGTCCGGCCCTGGAGCCCGACTGGTGGAGGCGTGATCGGCAACCTCTTCGGACATAGTCCGGCGAGCGTTTTTCCTACTAGGAAACGTGGGCGTTATTATATTGTAAAAGACAACAACCATGGAGCGAGGTTTTGTATCATACCTCTGCGTCGGCGCCTCAGTCCTAACCGACTTCTTTTTTAGCCTACCCGGCTTCGGTGCCCCTTGTTGGCGAGTCACGGCGGGTTCGGCATGGCGTCCCGAGGGCCTTCCCTGTAAGACATCATATGTGCATGTTAGGTGAAGTGCATAAAAGGGGATCCTTCTCGGAAGTTGGGACTCCGGTTTTACTTACATACGATGCAGGGAGTAGCCCTGGATAGTCGGCTATGATGGCCACCATGGCATCATCGCAGCTCAATTGATAGAATGTCCTGTCAATCAGCTCCACAAATATGTCCGGATCCTCTTCGAGTCCGGGATAGAGGGCCCGGTCAGGGTCCTCCGGTTGTGGAGGCGGGATGTTGACCTCCCTTACAGCTTTTCGCAGTTCCTGCCATGAAACGGTGAGGTAAGTACTTATGACGAAGAATGCAGGAAGGCTGGGAGTAAAAAGTGACAGCTCACCCAGCTTGGAGGGTTGTACATGGAGAATCCATCCCGTGGCTTAATGCGGATAAACTCCTCTTCCTATCCCTTGTACAAATCGGACAGAATTTTTGCTAGAGCAGCAACTGAGTCCGGTCCCTTACGCCCACAGCGGGTGGCATCATCTTCCCCGTTAAAGTGCCACATGGGGTGCCCTCAATATTGAAGTGGTTGTACCCCCCGCATTATACATATTGACATAACCTCGATTATTGTCAGTCCTGATTGAGCCAGCATTTTTATCCGGCCCATCAGGTAAAGGACTTCTCCGTTATCTTCCTCCTGAGGGCTCCGAGGGCGCCAGCTGTGGCGTTTCTTCAGGGAGCGTTGTCGAACTCAGGGAGGCCCATCTGAATAGGGTCCGGAAGGGGGACGTCCTCCGTATAAAACCACTCCGAAGGCCAGTCCTCGGATGTCTTCTTCGGAGTACCGGACAGGTATCCGGTCCCGGCGATGCGCCATATTTCGGCTCCGCCCACTTGGTACTGTGACCCCTCCTGTGTACGGGGTACGAGGCAGAATAGCCTCTTCCATAGCTCGAAATGAGCTTCGCAGCCCAGAAACAGCTCGCAAAAGGCGACATAGCCAACAATCTGTAATATGGAGGCGGGGGTGAAATTATGCAGCTGGAGGCCATAGAACTCCAGGAGCCCGGAGAGGAATGGATGAATTGGAAATCCAAGCCCTCTTAATAAGTAAGGGACGAGGCATACCCGCTCCCCCATGGATGGGCTGGGAAAGATCTCCACTTGCGCCCCGCCGTTATAGGTGGCGGGCCTGGCTCGAACGGGGACCATATACGCTGGAGGGAGAAATCCCTGGGTCTGCAACTCTACCAATTGGCTGTGGGGGACGGAAAACTTCTTCCAATTGCTGGGCTTAGGGCTACGGGAGCGAGAGGAGGAACTGCAACGACCGGCCATGTTGGAATGGATTTTTTCCGGGCGCGCTCTGATGGATACTCGCTGTGGGAGAATGGTGTGATCTGGATTTGAGAATCCCCGTCTCTTTAATAGACGATTTACCCACATGGCTAGGGTGGCAATTGTAAAAATGCCCCGACTTCTCGCATTCGCTCGACGCATGGGGAATATCCATTATTAGGCGCGGAAGCCAAGGAGTGCAACATTTATGGGAAGCCGGACACTACTCAAACAAGTATTCAGAATTTGGAGAAGAACCCGCCTTGCAATGCCGAAGACAATCTGCGCGCTGGACTCATCGTCATTGAAGCCTGGTTCAAGGGCTACTGAGGGAGTCCTGGATTAGGGGGTCCTCAGACAGCCGGACTATATCCTTTGGCCGGACTGTTGGACTATGAAGATACAAGATTGAAGACTTTGTCCCGTGTCCGGATGTGACTTTCCTTGGCGTGGAAGGCAAGCTTGGCAATACGGATATGTAGATTTCCTCCCTTGTAACCGACTCTGTGTAACCCTAGCCCCCTCCGGTCTATATAAACCGGAGGGTTTAGTCCGTAGGACGACAATAATCATACCATAGGCTAGCTTCTAGGGTTTAGCCTCTACGATCTCGTGGTAGATCAACTCTTGTAATACTCATATCATCAAGGTCAATCAAGCAGGAAGTAGGGTATTACCTCCATCGAGAGGGCCCGAACCTGGGTAAACATTGTGTCCCCCGCCTCCTGTTACCATCCGCCTTAGACGCATAGTTCGGGACCCCCTACCCGGGATCCGCCGGTATTGATACCGATACATGGCAGGCCCCCGGTGCCCATCTTCTACTCTATGGTGTGTTTTGACCTGGAAAAAATCAAGAGGAAGCTTTCGGGACGAAGCGCCGCCGTCTCGAGGCGGAACTTGGGCAGAACCAATCTAGGGCTCCGGAGGAGCTGTTCTGCCGGGGAAACTTCCCTCCGAAGGGGGAAATCATCGCCATCGTCATCACCAACTATACTCTCATCGAGAGGGGGTCAATCTCCATCAATATCTTCATCAGCACCATCTCCTCTCAAACCCTAGTTCATCTCTTGTATCTTTGTCTCAAAACCTCAGGTTGGTACCTGCGGGTTGCTAGTAGTGTTGATTACTCCTTGTAGTTGATGCTAGTTGGTTTATTTGGTAGAAGATCATATGTTCAGATCCTTAATGATAATTATTACTCCTCTAGTTATGAACATGAATATGCTTTGTGAGTAGTTATGTTTGTTCCCGAGGACGAGGGAGAAGTCTTATTATAAGTAATCATGTGAATTTGGTATTCGTTCGATATTTTTGATGAGATGTATGTTGTCTTTCCTCTAGTTGTGTTATGTGGACGTCGACTACATGACACTTCACCATGATTTGGGCCTAGGGGAAGGCATTAGTTGGGAAGTAATAAGTAGATGATGGGTTGCTAGAGTGACAAAAGCTTAAACCCTAGTTTATGCGTTGCTACGTAAGGGGCTGATTTGGATCCATATGTTTCATGCCATGGTTAGATTTATCTTAATTCTGTCGGCGTTCTGGGAATGGGGGTCCCCAGACTTGCCTGCCTGCGGCCCATGGCGTGGCTCCACCAGCGGGCCTATACGGCCCATCTTTATCAGCAAACCCTCAAGACCCTCGCGAGGGGCCAAGCCTTGCGAGGTGGACGACACAAGACCTCCTCAGGGACAACCTCACCAGGCTGGCTCGCGAGGGGCGGAGAGATGAAGGAAAGGGGAACCTCGCGAGGTTCTCGTGACGTAAGCCATGACGACCAAGGCCAGTCGGGCGCCAGGAAGGCGCCAGCGAGCATAGTGTTCTCGTTTCCTCTTTGGTATTAAAGGGGCAAGCGCAGGCGAGGAGTCCCAACGCATCAGGCAAAGGTTTCCATATCGGTGCAACGAGACAAGACCAGAAGGACGGCAAGACGGAGGTCACCATGGAGCCCAAGACGGCGTCACCACCAGAACCTTTGGCAGGCGAAGACCACCTTTAGTCAGGATAGCTTGTACTAGCTGTCCCCCTTCAAACTGGCCGTTGTGGCATCCCTTCCCGCTCAATATTTGGGATGAGGACCAGGGCCTCTATAAATAGGACTAGCCACCACAGTAGGAGGCATCTTGAACTCATCTTGGATTAGACCATCCTCACTCACACAAGTTCACCAAGCACAAGAACACCTCCCCTCAGGAGGGTGTTCTTCCCTTGTACTGTTCATCCTCAGCCCGAGAGGCAATCCACAACACCACACTGGAGTAGGGTATTACACCACAACGGTGGCCCGAACCAGTATAAACCTTGTGTCCCTATGTTCTTTGGGTTCGTCGAGCTAGGCTGTGAGATCTTGATGCGACCGAGCTAGAGGGGGGAGAGATCTTCATGCGCACCCTAGTGTTTGAACCTCAAGGGTTTTGCCGGAACCCGAAATCCGACATTTGGCGTGCCAGGTAGGGGTGCACCGAAATCTTCCTTCCGTCGATCCACGCTCCACCACTACCGCGCCTCGCCCCCATGGCCGTCGCAGTTCTTCCGACTGCGATGACTGATGCCCGTGGCGGGGCCAGGAGGCTCCAAGCCTTGGCCTCCGCCTTACAACAGGTGCAGTGGCCACCCAAGTTCAAGCCGGAGATGCCACCGCGCTACGACGGAGCCGCAGACTCATTGGCTTTCCTGCTGCCATACGAGGAGGCCGTCCTGGGGGCCGGGGCGACGCGAAGGTCATGGCCAACTGGCTCCCATGGCCCTCGCTGGCGTGCCGCGCGCCTGGCTCCTCCATCTGTCGGGATCTTCTGTGGCCTCCTGGGAGAGCTGCGCGACCTCTTCATCATGCGCTTCGGGGGACCAGCACCCCCCGTCGTCACAACTCTCCTCGGCGGCTCGCAGGCGCCGCCCTCGGATCGCCACGCCAAGCCGTTCTTTCGCGAGATCGGCACCGCCTCCACGTGGCAGGGGGCTCCCCTGGGTTGGGCGGCGCCCAAGGCCGACCTGATCTTCGACTCGGGGGATCACCCAGTCACCAGCGTCGGCTCGGGCGTGCTCCAGATGCTCTGCACGCCCACCATCTGCAGCGTAGTCGTTACCAAGACCCTCATCGACGGTGGATCCGGCCTCAACGTGCTCTCTGTGGAGGCTTTTAACCTCCTTCACGTACCGCTTGAGCGGCTCTGCCCCAGCAAGCCCTTCTCCAGGGTCGGCTGCGGCTCCACTAACCCCCTGGGACAGATCCGTCTCCCCGTGACCTTCGATACACGCGACAACTACCGCACCGAGCTAATCGACTTCGACATCGCCCACATCGACTTACCGTACAATGCCATCCTCGGGTAACCGGCGCTGGCCCAGTTTATGGCCGCTACTCATCCCGCCTACAACTTCATGAAGATGCCAGGGAGCAAGGGCGTCCTCACTGTGGCCGGGGACACCAAGGAAGCCTTGGCTGCCCTCAAACTCGCTTTCAGGGCCACGGCGGCAGCTTGCCCGGCCGGCAAGGGCGTGCCCCGGGCCAAAGGGGCTGCACCGACCAAGAAGAAGCAGCAATTCACTCAAGGCCAGGCCAAGACGAAGAAAGTACCAGTTGACGAGGATGGTGCCTCAGGCGCCACCTTTACTATAGGCGCCGACCTCACCCCAGACCAAGAAAGGGAGTTGGTGGACTTCCTGCGGGCAAACAAGGAAGTGTTTGCCTAAGAGCCCAAGCAGCTAGTTCGGGGCCCGAGAGAAGTGATTGAGCATCATCTGATGGTGTGCCCTAACGTGCGCCCTGTGAAGCAGAGGGTGAGGCGACAGTCCGTGGAGAAGCAGTCTTTCATTGTTCAAGAAACCCGCAAGCTGGAGGCAGCGGGCGTCATTCGCGAGGTCTGGTACCCAGAGTGGCTGGTGAACCTGGTTGTCGTGCCGAAGAAAGGTGGGAAGGAGCGCATGTGTGTTGACTTCACCAACCTCAACAAGGCCTGCCCTAAAGACCCATTCCCGCTGCCACGCATCGACCAGATAGTCGACTCCACTGCCGAGTGTGACCTGCTATGCTTCCTGGATGCGTTCTCAGGCTACCACTAGATCAAGATGGCGGTGGATGATGTGGAGAAAATGGCTTTCTTGACCCCGTGCGGGGTATACTGCTACACATGCATGCCGTTCGGACTGCGCAACCCAGGGGCAACCTTCCAACGGCTCATGCACATCGCTTTGGGGCGGCAGCTCGGGAGGAACACTGAGGCTTACGCCGACGACATTGTGGTGAAGTCTCGGGAGGAGAGAACTTTGATTCAGGACTTGGAGGAAACCTTCGCGAGCCTGCCCCAGGTGCACTTGCGGCTCAACCCGGAGAAATGCGTGTTTGGTGTCCCTTCCGGCAGGCTGCTGGGCTTCCTCGTGTCCCACAGGGGGATTGAGGCTAACCCGGAGAAGGTCAAGGCAATCGAAGACATGAGCCCACCACAAACCCTCAAGGAGATGTAGAAGCTTGTAGGCTGCGTGCTTCGCTGGGGCGCTTCATCTCCAAGTTGGGAGAGCGTGCCCTACCATTCTTCAAGCTGATGAAGAAGAAGGGCCCATTTGAGTGGACCCCGGAGGCTGACCAAGCGTTTCAAGACCTCAAGAGATACTTGACCAGCCCGCCGATGATGGTGGCACCTCGTTCTCTCGAGCCCTTGGTACTCTACCTGTCTGCCACACCCCACTCCACCAGCGCGGCGCTGGTGGCCCTCAGGGAGGAGCGCCAGGTCAAGGGACTGCCAAATGGAGCCGCCAAGCCGGACGAGGAAGCACAACACCAACGCGATGATCCTGAGATGGCAGCTGCCCTGGCAAGTCATCAAGCCCCTGAAGCTGGAAATCCACAGGAAACACCTCAGTCCCTGAGAACCGAAGACTCCGCCAGCTCTCCCGCTCTCATCGAGCATCCGGTGTACTTCGTCAGCACAGTGCTACGGGGATGCGAGAGCACGATACCCCATGCCTCAAAAGCTCTTGCTCGCGCTCCTAGTAGCTTCGCGTAAGCTGCGCCACTACTTCCAGGGTCACCCCATCAAGGTCGTCTCAGCCTGCCCGTTGGAGAGAGTACTCAGGAGCCCCAATGCTACGGGAAGGGTTGCCGAATGGAACATCGAGTTGCAAGCGTTTGACTTGGAGTTCAGCACAACAAGGGTCATCAAGGGGGCCGCGCTCGCTGACTTTGTGGCCGAATGGACCGACACCCCGGAACTCGAAGCTGGCGAGGGGCCGGTCCCTCTTGCCAGGGAGTGAAGTGCCGGATGGCTGGGTCATGTACTTCGATGGCGCGTTCGCACGCCAGGGCGCGGGGGCTGGCGGCGTGCTCATCTCGCCCACTCAGGACAAGCTTTACTACGTCGTGGAGCTCTGCTTCCAATAGGGCGAGAAGGTCTCCAACAACATCATAGAGTACGAAGGCCTCTTCGCCGGCCTCAGGGCTGTGGTGGCCCTGGGGCTGAAACACCTCAGCATCAAAGGAGACTCACAGCTCCTCATCAACTTCTCCAACAAGGTGTACGAGCCGAGGGATGAGCACATGGAGCCATACCTCGCGGAGGAACGCAAAATGGAGAAGCAGTTCCTGGGCCTGGACCTACAGCATGTGCCTCGCAGCACTAGCAAGGAGGCCGACGACATCACCAAGAGAGCATCCAAGCGGCTACCCCAAGAGCCTGTTGTCTTTGAGGAACAGCTCTTCAAGCCTTCAGCAACACCCCCATCCACGGAACCGGCGCCACCTCAGGAGGAACTCCCCCAGCCACCAGCCTCGGGAGCCCCCGCCTGCGGCCTGGCCCCGGGAGCACGCCTGCTCCTGGCGCTCGAGCCTCGGGAGGGGTGCTGAATCGAGGAGTTGAAGGCATACCTAACGCAAGGCACGTTGCTGGAGAAGGAAGAAGACGCGGAGCATGTGGCCCGGCAGGCTACAGTGTACTGCATTCAGGATGGTGAGCTATACAAGAAGCGACCAAATGACGTTTCTCTATGATGCATCTCCAGGGAACATGGGAATGAGCTGATGGCTGACATACATGGCGGAGACTGCGGGCACCACTCATCGTCGTGCACCCTAGTCGGCAAGGCCTTCCCCAGCGGGTTTTACTGGCCCACGACACTCAACGACGCGGCCGAGCTGGTGAAATCCTGCGAGGCCTGCCTATTCCACGCCAAGCAGACCCACCAGGCAGCTCAGGCTCTCCAGACCATCCTGCTCTCATGGCCGTTCGCGGTTTGGGGCTGGATATCCTGGGCCCATTCCCTCGAGCGCCTGGAGGTTACCGCTACCTCTACGTCGCCATCGACAAATTCACCAAGTGGGCGGAAGTGGAAGCTGTCTGCACCATCCCAGTCGGGTCAGCAGTCAAGTTCATCAAGGGCCTCGTAAGCCGATTTGGGGTCCCTAACCGCATCATCACCGACAACGGCTCACTGTTCACTAGCAATCTCTTCAAAACATATTGTGCTAACCTTGGAACGCAGATCTGCTACGCCTCCATGGCACACCCCAGGAGTAACGGCCAGGCCGAACGCGCCAACACGGAAGTCCTGAGGGGCCTCAAGACCAGGACCTTCAAGCAGAAGCTCGAGGCCTGCGGCAGGGGCTGGCACGACGAGCTCCAGTCCGTGTTGTGGTCCATCCACACCACCGCCACCAAGCCAACAGGCGATACTCTGTTCTTCCTCGTCTATGGAGCAGAAGCGGTTCTCCCACATGAGGTCAGGCATTGCTCTGCGTGGGTCCTGCTGTTCGACGAAGCACAATAGGACGCCATGCAGGGGATGGACCTCGTGCTAGGGGAGGAACACCGCCATGAAGCCTCGCTCTAAGCCACGAGGTACCAGCAGGCGCTGCGGTGGTACCACTACCGCAGCATCCGCTCCAGGACGCTCGAGGTGGGCGATCTAGTCTTGAGGCAGGTGCTCTCCAGGGAAGGGATGCACAAGCTCTCACCCATGTGGGAGGGCCCGTTTCGGGTCGCCCACTTCTCCAGGATTGGCGCCACGCGCCTGGAGACACAGGACGGGATCCCCATCCAGAACGCGTAGAACATTCAGCACCTCCAGAAGTTCTACCCATGAAGAAAGGCCCAGTGCCTGTGAAGAAGGCCCAGCGCCTGTGGAGGTCTCCGCTCGTGACACTCTCACGTACTAATGAGTGGGGCTGTACATGCCCCGGAGTCTCAAGAGTGCCGCCCTCGGGCCTTGGGGGCTCCCTCCCACGTCCTAGTGGCAGCACTTAGCTCCGCCCTGGTGAGAAGACAAGAAGACTAGAGTAGGTGTCGGACGCAGCTTTTCATTTGCTTTCCGTAGTTGGCTTGCCCCTCTTTAATCAAGTTTTCTTTCTGGTGTTCCTTGTCGGTTTTGTTCCATCGCCTTCTGCCTCTGTTTCTGCCTTCGGTTCTCTGCTTTGACCTGCACTCTCTCTCTCTCGCATACCTAGTGAGGGGGCTGGACAGGTGCCCTCGTGAGCATCTTTTTCTGTTTTCATTTTTCACGAGGCACCCTCGTTCCAGCTCGCAAGATGGCACACCTCTCTCAATCCGTGCCCCTCGGGTACAGCGATGAGAAGCATTGGGTCACGGCTAACCGCGCCTACGACCGAGGCTCGGGAGAACAAGAGTTTCCTAATGAATTTTTGCAGTCCCCAGACGCCTCCCGAGCCATGGAGGCCTCGTCAGGTACTAATGCGTGCTTCACGAGGCAGAAACTACCACTTCGAGCGCGTCGAGCTAAGTTATTCCTGCGCACCTACATAAAACGTTGATGCCGCAACATGACATAGGAAATATAAACATAGCATAGTAGCATAGCCACTTGGAAATCATAGTTGTCGCACGCCCCAGCGGGGCCCCAAACTTGTCTCTCTCTTAATGCAGGAAGGAAGGAAAAATGAAAAAAAAGTGGCATGTGCTCCCGCGGCAGCTCGCGAGGATGGGCCCCTGGCGCTGTCCTGAGCTCAGCCAAACCCCTCCTCGCGCTTCACTGGAGCGCGGCGGCGAGACGACTCGCTGCCACCTTCGAAGCGGGCACGGCGCCGTGGCGGCTGGTCGTAGCCACCGCTGCTGGAGCTGTCGCCGGAGGAAGAGCCGCCGTAGCTGGACGAGCAGTGGCCAGCGCCAAGGGCAAGGCCATCCTCGCCCTCGTCGCGACGGTCGCCAAGGCCGAGCACCTTGCCGCCGTCGTTGTCCTCGGGGCAGCACCCGACGCGCCGTCCATCTTCTCCGAACACCCTCACGTAGAGGATCGCATTGCTGTCGTACTTGAAGTGGAGGGTGCACCGCCTGCCCAGGCCACGCGCGCCGGCAAATGTCTGCTAGCCGCGGGCCAGGGCTGCGTTGCCCGCGATGGAGACATCAACCGTGACCCAGGAAGCTTTGCTGCAGCAGCCGTCTGCCTACAGCCAGAGCCCGCCTGGACCTGTGGCCGGGAGCTCGTAGACGAAGAAGCGCGGGAGCTGAAGCCAGGCGCCGGCCGGGTTCTCCGACCACATGACAAACTCCGGCAGCACCTCCGCCGAGTGGAAGCACGGCCGGGGAGGCCGTGCGACCATGGCGCGCCTCCCTTCATCAACGGGGCTGCCATGACTTGGGCGAATCCTACCACGCGAAGGGACGCCATCGCGGCCACGGCGGGGGTCGCGGTGTGCTTGCGGGGACGGCCACGCCCACACTTGGGTGGCGGAGAGCCGGGCCCCTCCTGGCGGGCCTTCCCCTTCTCCGCGACCGAGAATCTCTTCGCAGGCACCATGGGTATCGCTACTGGCAATGGAGCAAGGGAGAAGAAGCGAGCGGAGCAGGAAGAGATGGGCGACGGGGGCTCCCCCCCCTCATTTATAGTAGGAGAAGGCCAACCGGCGATCCCCACGATCACAGGTAATGATGGTTTTTCCTTACATGCAGCAAGGACTCGTCAAGTCGGGCAGTTGCCGAGGCAGCGTGGGGAAGCGGAGACGCCCACGTCCAATCAACCGCCACATGTCGACCAAGGCCGCAGGCTGTTGGGTCCTGCGGCGCTCCGCACTTTCCCTTTGGCTTCGCCTCGAAGCCAAGTCCGAGTGCACCTTGGGCCCCGGGGCTAGTGTCGGTGTTCTGGGAACGGGGGTCCCCATACTTGCCTACCTGCGGCCCATGGCGTGGCTCCACCAGCAGGCCCGTACAACCCATCTTCATCAGGAAACCCTCAAGACCCTCGCAAGGGGCCAAGCCTCGCGAGGCGGACGACACAAGACCTCCTCAGGGACAGCCTCACCAGGCTGGCTCGTGAGGGGTGGAGTGATAAGGTAAGGGGAAACTCGCGAGGTTCCCGTGACGTAAGCCATGACGACCAAGGCCGGTCAGGCACCAGCGAGCACAGTGTCCTCGTTTCCTCTTTGGTGCTAAAGGGGCAAGCACAGGCGAGGAGTCCCGAGGCATCAGGCAAAGGTTTCCATATCGGTGCAACGAGACCAAGACCAGAAGGACGGCAATACGGAGGTCACCGTGGAGCCCAAGAAGGCGTCACCACCAGAACCTTTGGCAGGCGAAGACCACCTTTAGTCAGGATAGCCTGTACTAGTTTTCCCCTTTCAAACTCGTCGTTGTGACATGCTTCCTGCTCAATATTTGGGAAGAGGACCAGGGCCTCTATAAATAGGACTAGCCACTACAATAGGAGGCATCTCGAACTCATCTTGGATTAGACCATCCTCACCCACACAAGTTCACCAAGCACAAGAACACCTCTCCTCTGGAGGCTGTTCTTCCCTTGTACTGTTCATCCTCAGCCCGAGAGGCAATCCACCACACCAAATTGGAGTAGGGTATTACACCACAATGGTGGCCCAAACCAGTATAAACTTTGTGTCCCTTTGTTCTTTGGGTTCGTCGAGCTAGGCCATGAGATCTTGATGCGAGCGAGATAGAGGGGGGAGAGATCATCGTGCGCACCCCAGTGTTCGAACCTCAAGGGTTTTGTCGGAACCCGAAATACGACAAATTCTTCTTTCGTAGTTGCGGATGCTTGCGAGAGAGGTTAATCATAAGTGGGAGGCTTGTCCAAGGAAGGGCAGCACCCAAGCACCGGTCCACCCACATATCAAATTATCAAAGAACGAATGCAAATCATATGAGCATGATGGAAACTAGCTTGACAGTAATTCCCATGTGTCCTCGGGAGCGCTTTGCTTTATATAAGAGTTCGTCCAGGCTTGTCCTTTGCTGCACCTTATTTACTTTTGTTACTTTATTCCCGTTACGAATTATCTTATCACACAACTATCTGTTACTGATAATTTCAGTGCTTGCAGAGAATACCTTGCTGAAAACCGCTTGTCATTTCCTTCTGCTCCTCGTTGGGTTCCACACTCTTACTTATCGAAAGGACTACGATAGATCCCATATACTTGTGGGTCATCAATTATCAACTTTGCATATTTTGGCATCAAAATTATGAATATGTGTATCGCTGCGATCAGGAATCCACAAGAATAGACCATTCATCAAGGGTGCATGACCATACAAGATATTACTCATATAATAGAACAACCATTATTCTCTGATTTAAATGAATAACCATCTCACAATAACCAAGATCCAGATATAATGTTCATGCTCAATGCTGGCACCAAATAACAATTATTGAGGTCTAAAACTATTCCTGACGCGCATCGTCACCTCGTCCTTGTCCAATCTTCGTTTATTCCACATCTCCTGTTTCGAGTTACAAATATGAGCAACCGAACCAGTATCAAACACCCAGGCGCTACTACGAGCATTAGTAAGGTGCACATCAATAACATGTACATCAAATATACCTTTCTTCACTTTGCCATCCTTCTTATCCGCCATGTATTTGGGGCAGTTCCGCTTCCAGTGACCATTCCCTTTGCAGTAGAAGCACTCAGTTTCAGGCTTGGGCCCTGCTTTGGGTTTCTTCCCGGGAGTGGCAACTTGCTTGCCATTCTTCTTGAAGTTCCTTTTCTTTCCCTTACCCTTTTTCTTGAAACTAGTGGTCTTGTTAACCATCAACACTGATGCTACTTCTTGATTTCTACCTCCGCGGCCTTAAGCATTGCGAAGAGCTCGAGAATCATTTTCGTCATCCCTTACATATCATAGTGCATCACGAAGTCTTTGTAGCCTAGTGGCAGTGACTGAAGAACTCTGTCAATAACACTATCAACTGGAAGTTCAACTCCCAGCTAACTCAAGTGGTTATGATATCCAGACATTTTGAGTATGTGTTCACTGACAGAAGTATTCTCCTCCGTCTTGCAGCTATACAACTTGTTGGAGACTTCATATCTCTCAACCCAGGAATTTTCTTGAAATATTAACTTCAACTCGAACATCTCATATGCTCCATGACGTTCAAAACGTCTTTGAAGTCCCGGTTCTAAGACGTAAAGCATGGCACACTGAACTATTGAGTAGTCATCCGACCGCGTTTGCCAAGTGTTCACAATGTCTAGATTAGCGGGAGCGGGCTTGTCACATAGCGGTGCATCAAGGACATAATTCTTCTAAGCAGTAATGAGGATAGTTCTCAAGTTATAGACCCAGTCCATGTAGTTGCTACCATCATCTTTCAACTTAGCTTTCTCTAGGAACGGATTAAAATTTAGGGGAACGATAGCACGGGCCATTGATCTACAACATAGATATGCAAAACTATCAAGACTAAGTTCATGATAAATTAAGTTCAATTAATCAAATTACTAATGAATTCCCACTTAAATAAACATCCCTCAAGTTATCGAAGTGATACATGATCCAAATCAATTAACCCATGTCCGATCATCACGTGAGATGGAGTAGCCATCAATGGTGAATATCTGTATGTTGATCATATCTACTATATGACTCATGTTCGACCTTTTGGTCTCCAGTGTTCCGAGACCATGTCTGTACATGCTAGGCTCGTCAAGTTTAACCCAAGTATTCTGCATGTGCAAAACTGTCTTACACCTGCTGTATGTGAACGTAGAGTCTATCACACCCGATCATCATGAGGTGCTTCGAAACGACGAACTTTGGCAATGGTACATACTCGAGGAGAACACTTTTATCTTGAAATTTAGTGAAGGGATCATCTTATAATGCTACCGCCGTTCTAAGCAAAATAAGATGCATAAAAGATAAACGACGCATGCAATCAAAATATGTGACATGATATGGCCATCATCATCTTGTGCTTTTGATCTCCATCTCCAAAGCATCGTCATGATCTCCATCTTCACTGGCTCGACACCTTGATCTCCACGTTGTGTCGGGGTTGTCTCACCCACTATTGCTTCTACAACTATTGCTAACACATAGTGATAAAGTAAAGCAATTACATGACGCTTGCATTTCATACAATAATTAATAGACAACCCTAAGGCTCCTGCCGGTTTTTGATATTACAAAACATGATCATCTCATACAAAAACGTATATCACATCACGTCTTGACCATATCACATCACAACATGCCCGGCAAAAACAAGTTAGATGTACTCTACTTTGTTGTTGCAAGTTTTACGTGGCTGCTACGGGCTTCTAGCAAGAACCGTTCTTACCTACGGCAAAAACCACAACGGTGATTTATCAAGTTTGCTATTTTAACCTTCTTCAAGGACCGGCCATAGTCAAATTCAATCAACTAAAGTAGGACAAACAAACACCCGCCAACCACCTTTATGCAAAACAAGTTGCATGCCAGTGGGTGGAACCGGTCTCATGTGCGTGGACATGTAAGGTTGGTCCGTGCCGCTTCATCCCACAATACCGTTGAATCAAAATAAGACGTGGGTGGTATGCAGTATGAGTATCACCGCCCACAACTCTTTGTGTTCTACTCGTGCATATCATCTACGCATAGACTTGGCTCTGATGTCACTGTTGGGGAACGTTGCATGGAAAACAAAAAGAATTCTATGCACACGCAAGATATATTCATGGAGATGCATAGAAACGAGAGGGGAGAGTGTGTCTACGTACCCTCGTAGACCGTAAGAAGAAGTGTTTAGTAACGCGGTTGATGTAGTCGAACTTCTTCATGATCCAACTGATCAAGTACATAACGTACGACACCTCCGTGTTCAGCACACGTTCAGCTCGGTGACGTCCTTGCCTTCTTGATCCAGCAAGACGGTAAAGTAGTGGATGAGTCCTGGCAGCATGACGGCATGGTGATGGTGATACTATCTCCGTAGGGCTTCGCCTAAGCACTCCGAAAATATGACCGAGGGATGAAACTGTGGAGAGGGTCGCCGCACACGGCTAATAGATTGTCGTGGTTATGTGTGGCGCCCCCTCCGTATATGTATAGGTTTGGGGGAGAGGGGAGGCAACTAGGAGGTTCCCCAAGTGGGGCCAAATCCCACTTGGGCTCCTGCCCCTAGCCACACCCCCTTCCATATTTGTGCCGGAGGGAAAGGAAAGGGGGGAGAGAGAAGGAAGGGGGCGGCCGAATCCCCCTCCTTCCATTCTCCCATAGGCCGGCTGCCATAGGGGGGTGTGCCAGCCCCTTGTGGGCTGGTGTGCTCCCCTCTACTGGCCCAATAGGCCCATCATCCTCCCGGGGCTTCCCGGAACCCCTTTAGGTGATCCGATGACTACCTGGTACCTCCCGAAACTCTTTCAATGTCCAAATATCATCATCCTATATATGAATCTTTACCTCCGGACCATTCAGGAGCCCCTGGTCATGTCCGTGATGTCCCCCGGGACTACGAACAACATTCGGTCACCTAATCATATAACTCATATAACACTATATCATCATAGAACATTAAGCGTGCGGACCCAACGGGTTCGAGAACTATGTACACATGACTGAGACACCTCTCCGGTCAATAACCAATAGCGGAACATGGATGCCTATATTGGATCCTACATATTCTACGAAGATCTTTATCGGTCGAATTGTTATGACAACAAACGCAATTCCCTTTGTCCATCGGTATGTTACTTTCACGAGATTCGGTTGTCGGTATCTTCATACCTAGTTCAATATCGTTATCGACAAATCTCTTTACTCGTTCGATAATACACCATCTTGTTACTAACTCGTTAGTCATTTTGCTTGCAAGGTTTCTTATGATGTGTATTACAGAGAGGGCCTAGAGATACCTCTCCGATACTCTGAGTGACAAATCCTAATCTCAATCTATGTCAACTCAACAAACACTGTCGGTGTCCTGGGAACGGGGGTCCCCAGACTTGCCTGCCTGCGGCCCATGGTGTGGCTCTACCAGCGGCCCTGTACGGCCCATCTTCACCAGCCAACACTCAAGACCCTTGATGTCTACTACACAACCTTCTTCTTGTAGACGTTGTTGGGCCTCCAAGTGCAGAGGATTGTAGGACAGTAGCAAATTTCCCTCAAGTGGATGACCTAAGGTTTATCAATCCGTGGGAGGCGTAGGATGAAGATGGTCTCTCTCAAGCAACCCTGCAACCAAATAACAAAGAGTCTCTTGTGTCCCCAACACACCTAATACAATGGTAAATTGTATAGGTGCACTAGTTCGGCGAAGAGATGGTGATACAAGTGCAATATGGATTGTAGATATAGGTTTTTGTAATCTGAAAATATAAAAACAGAAAGGTAACAAGTGGTAAAAGTGAGCGTAAATGGTATTGAAATGGTAGGAAACAAGGCCTAGGGTTCATACTTTCACTAGTGCAAGTTCTCTCAACAATAATAACATAATTGGATCATATAACTATCCCTCAACATGCAACAAAGAGTCACTCCAAAGTCACTAATGGCGGAGAACAAACGAAGAGATTATGGTAGGGTATGAAACCACCTCAAAGTTATTCTTTCCAATCAATCCGTTGGGCTATTCCTATAAGTGTCACAAACAGCCCTAGAGTTCTTACTAGAATAACACCTTAAGACACAAATCAACCAAAACCCTAATGTCATCTAGATACTCCAATGTCACCTCAAGTATCCGTGGGTATGATTATACGATATGCATCACACAATCTCAGATTCATCTATTCAACCAACACACAGAACCTCAAAGAGTGCCCCAAAGTTTCTACCAGAGAGTCAAGACGAAAACGTGTGCCAACCCCTATGCATAGGTTCATGGGCGGAACCCGCAAGTTGATCACCAAAACATACATCAAGTGAATCACGTGGTATCCCATTGTCACCATAGATACACACGGCAAGACATACATCAAGTGTTCTCAAATCATTAAAGACTCAATCCGATAAGATAACTTCAAAGGGAAAACGCAATCCATTACAAGAGAGTAGAGGGGGAGAAGCAACATAAGATCCAACTATAATAGCAAAGCTCGCGATACATCAAGATCGTGCCAAATCAAGAACACGAGAAAGAGAGATCAAACACATAGCTATTGGTACATACCCTCAGCCCCGAGGGTGAACTACTCCCTCCTCGTCATGGAGAGCGCCGGGATGATGAAGATGGCCACCGGTGAGGGATCCCCCCCGGCAGGTGCGTAACAGGGTCCCGATTGAGTTTTGGTGGCTACAGAGGCTTGCGGTGGCGGAACTCCAGATCTATTATGTTCCCCGAAGTTTTTAGGGTATATGGATATATATAGGCGGAAGAAGTACGTTAGAGGAGCCACGAGGGACCCATGAGGGACCCACGAGGGTGGAGGGCGCGCCCTAGGGGGGTGGGCGCGCCCCCTGCCTCGTAGCTCCTTTGTTTCTTTCCTGACGTGCACTCCAAGTCTTTCCGGTAGCTTTCCTTCCAAAAATAACTTCTCCAGTTGGCTTCATTCCGTTTCGACTCCGTTTGATATTCCTTTTCTTCAAACATCAAACAAGGGAAAAACAGAACTGCACTGGCTCGGGTCAATAGGTTAGTCCCAAAAGTAATATAAAAGTGGATAATAAAGCCCAAAAACATCCAAAACACATAATATAATAGCATGGAACAATCAAAATGTAACGCCCCGGATTCGATGCGCCAGGTGTCTGCCAGTTATTCGCCGTCTTTGCCATGTCATTTGCTTGCGTGTTGCATTTTGCCATGTCATCATCTGCATTTCATATCATGTCGTCATGTGCATTTCATTTGCATACGTGTTCGTCTCATGCATCCGAGCATTTTCCCCGTTGTCCGTTTTGCTATCCGGCACTCCTATGTCTCCCGGCGCCCCCTTTTACCTCCTTTCGTGTGCGGGTGTTAAACGGTCTCGGAATGGACCTAGGTTTGTCAAGCAGCCTTGGTATAGCACCGGTAGACCGCCTGTCAAGTTTCGTGCCATTTGGAGTTCGTTTGGTACTCCAACGGTTAACCGGGTAACCGCAAAAGCCTCTTTTGTATTGCAGCCCAACACCCCTTCCAAACTGGCCCAAAACCCAGCAAACTCCCCTCCATGCTCTCAGTCGTTCGATCACGATCGCGTGGCCGAAAACCGCACCTCATTTGGAGTCTCCTAGCTCCCTATGCCTATATAAACACCTCGCCCGTCCAAATCCGGGTCCCGAAACCCTAAAAATCCCCCCCGCACGCCACCGGACGTGTCCACCCCGCCGCCGGACGCGTCCACCGCCGCCTCCACGTCGTCCGGACCAATCCGGAGCCGCCAACTCAGCCAGCGCCGCCGCCCCAGCCAATGGCGCGCCGCCACCTCACCTCGCCCAGCGGCCCTCTCTCTCTCCTCCCACCACTGCGGCCCATGGACCAAGCAGCTGGCTCATGAGCCAGCCGCCGCCGCCGCCGCCCGCCTGCTGTCCGCCCAGCGCCGCCAAGGCCTCGGCCAGCGCCCGGGCTCCTCCTCGCTGAGCCGCCCGCGCGCCGGCCAAGGCCACCGGCCGGCCGGCCGGCCGCCCTCGCCCGGCCGGCGATCCGCGCCGCCCTCCGCGCCCGTGGCGCGGCGTCGCCTTCCCGCGCCATCCCGACCAGCGCGCGCCGTTCCCGGCCCTAAGCGGCCGGCCGCTCGCCGCCGGCTGGACTGGTCGCCGCCGCGCCGCCGCCCGAAGCTCCTCCGCCTTCGCGCAGGCCGCCACCTCGCCGCCCGGCCTTCTCCGGCCAGATCCGGTCGAGGAGCGACCGGATCCAACCCCTCCTCCCACTCCGGCCGCCTCTACCGCACCTCCGGCGAAGTTCCGGCCAACCTCGTAATCCGTGCCACGCGGTTGACTTTCTTTCCCCCCTCCAAATCCACTAAGTCCCCGAAATTGTTGCATATTTTATTGCATTTTCATCACATCATAACTCTCTGCATATTGCTTCGTTTCGTGCGTATGATATGTCAAATTGTTCGTCTCGACGAGTACATCATTTCATTCCATTGCATCATTTTCATTTGAGCTCATATTGATGCCCGAAATGCTGTTAGAAGAGTGCTATGTGATGTTAGTTTCTGTTTCTTAACAGAACATGCACTTTTGTCATTTTTGCCATGATTGATGTGTGCATCCTATGAGGTTGATGTCTACATGTGTTTTGTAATATGCCATGCCATCTTTCCAGGGGTGTATGCCATGTATTTTTGTGATCTATGTGGTGACTAGCACAAGCATGCAAACTAGGTGTCCTGATGTAGCTGTTTTCAGCCCTGTTTGCTGATATTTTTATGCCATGTTAACTTGATGCTACCGAGAGATCCATGCTTATTTTGGGATACTTAAGTAAGGATGTTTTGATAAACATGTCTTGCTCTATCCATCCATGCCATTGTTTGCAATTATGGAGTGCCATAGCTTGAGTCAATCGAGCTCTACTTTTGCTATAAAATGTTTCCTGGCAGATTGTTTACATGTTATTCAATTTTGCCAAGGTTGTTGTAGTTGATCCTTGCATGCTATGTTGTTGTTCTTGCCATGTATAGCTTCTATGCCATGTCTTCTTGATGGATGTATGCTTAGTTTGTCATGTATTGCTCTGTGGTGAGTGGTTCAAGCTCACCAACATGCCTACTTATCGTTGTTCCTCCCATGTTCAAATCTGTAATATAACTTGCCATGTTTACGTGGGTGCCATCATATTTTCTGATCCTTTTTGGCTCATGGTCAGTAAGGGACTTTTGTTCTATGCTTTGAGTAGATTCATGCCATGCCTTTGTTTGCCATGTTAAGTTCCTGTAACATGTTGTTTCATATCTCTAAACATTGCAACCTGATGTTATTTTCGCCAATGCACAAGCTGTTATTATTTGCAATTTTGCCATGTCATTTTGAGCATGTTCTAGTGATTTCTGGAGATAGCTCAGTGTTCATGTTTTATAATGCTTTACCTGTACATCATGCCCATGCCTCTTGTTCTTATATTGTGGTGCTGTAGCTTATTGTTTTGATGCTTACAATATGCCTACTTGCTGTTATGGGCAGATTGTTGCTATGACTTGTATAGAGTGTATGTGTTGAACCGTTGCTCCGTTTTGAGTGCGCTCTATATGAAACTTGCGTGATTTTGCATGTAGTTTCATATTATCATGTTGCATCCTTGTTTTGAGGTGTTTGCTCGATGTTTGTATGCATTTTGCATCAATGTCATGTTTAACTTGTTTTGCTCATATCTTCTAGGCCGTAGCTCCGAATCTAATGAACTTTATATGTAACTTGACTAGAATTTCGTGTAGATCATCGTGGTGCATCTTAACTTACTGTTTAACAACTTGAACACAAGGCTTATTCAGATCTGGACCAATTTCGAAATTTGCATATGAGGACTTACCGGAATTGTTCTATGTTGTTTCCGGCCTCATTTAAACTTGCTTTGACGTGTTGTTCTTGTTTGCATCATCTCCTGCCATGAGTAGCTTCATGTAGCTCTGTCATGCATCATGCTTGTTGTGCATCATGCCTTGTTCATGTGTGGTGTGTTTACTATGTTGTGTGCTTCTTCTTGTTAGTTCCTGTTTCGTGCGATCGTGAGGATTCGTTCGTCTACGCTTGGTTCGGCTTCATCCGTTCGTCTTCTTCATGGACTCGTTCTTCTTCCTTGTGGGATTTCAGGCAAGATGACCGCTACCCTGGATCTCACTACTATCATTGCTATGCTAGTTGCTTCGTTCTATCGCTATGCTGCGCTACCTATCTTTTGCTGCTCAAGCCATCCCAAATTGCCATGTCAGCCTCTAACCTTTTGCACCCTTCCTAGCAAACCGTTGTTTGGCTATGTTACCGCTTTGCTCAGCCCCTCTTATAGTGTTGTTAGTTGCAGGTGAAGATGAAGTTTGTTCCTTGTTGGAACATGTTTACTTGTTGGGATATCACAATATATCTTATATTATTAATGCATCTATATACTTGGTAAAGGGTGGAAGGCTCGGCCTTATGCCTGGTGTTTTGTTCCACTCTTGCCGCCCTAGTTTCCGTCATATCGGTATTATGTTCCCGGATTTTGCGTCCCTAACGCGGTCGGGTGATTTATGGGACCCCCTTGACAGTTCGCTTTGCATAAGACTCCTCCAGCAAGGCCCAACATTGGTTTTACCATTTGCCTCACCACCACCTATATTTCCCTTGGGAGTAATTAACCCAAGGGTCATCTTTATTCAGCCCCCCGGCCGTTGCTTCTCTAAGTCTTGGCATGAACCGAGCTACTGCTGGGCCACCTTGAGGCAACTTTGAGGTTTGGTTTTACTCGTAGCTAGTCTCATCCGGTGTTGCCCTAAGAACGAGATATGTGCAGCTCCTATCGGGATTGTCGGCGCATCGGGCGGCTTTGCTGGTCTTGTTTTATTGCTGTCGAAATGTCTTGTAGCCGGGATTCCGAGACTGATCGGGTCTTCCGGGAGAAGGAATATCCTTCATTGATCGCGAGAGCTTATCATGGGCTAAGTTGGGACACCCTGCAGGGTATAAACTTTCGAGAGTCGTGCCCGCGGTTATGTGGCGACGGAATTTGTTAATGTCGGTTGTAGAAAACCCGAAGTTGATCTTAATTAAAATACACCAACCGTGTGCGTAATCGTGAGTGTCTCTTTTCGGGTTGATCGAGAGGAGAACACGGTTTCGGGTTATGTCGGCGTAAGTAGGAGTTCAGGATCACTTCTTGATCATTACTAGTTGACGATCGTTCCTTTGTTTCTCTTCTCGCTCTCATTTGCGTATGTTAGCCACCATATATGCTTAGTCGCTGATGCAACCTCACCACTTTACCCCTTCCTTTCCCATTAAGCTTTGCTAGTCTTGATACCCATGGTAATGGGATTGCTGAGTCCTCGTGGCTCACAGATTACTACACCACTAGTTGCAGGTACAGGTTTGCGATGATCACGACGCGAGAGTGATGCTTGCTTGTCTCGAGTTCTTCTTCTGCTTCGTCTTCGATCAGGGGATAGGTTCCAGGTCGGCGGCCTGGGCTAGCAGGGTGGATGTCGTTTGAGTTTCTGTTTTTTTGTTTCATCCGTAGTCGGATGTTGATCTTGTATATGATGTTGATGTATTCTTGTGGCATTTGTGCCTTATGTATGTATCCCCATCTATTATGTAATGTTGATGTAATGATATCCACCTTGCAAAAGCGTTTCAATATGCGGTTCTATCCTTGGTGGGACCGTCGAGTTCCTTTTGGATAGGGTCGCATATTGGGCGTGACACAAAAATTATAGATACGTTGGAGACGTATCAGCATCCCCAAGCTTAATTCCTGCTCGTCCTCGAGTAGGTAAATGATAAAAAAGATAATTTTTGATGTGGAGTGCTACTTGGCATAATTTCAATGTAATGCTTCTTAATTGTGGTATGAATATTTAGATCCGAAAGATTCAAGATAAAAGTTCATATTGACATAAAAATAATAATACTTCAAGCATACTAACTAAGCAATTATGTCCTCTCAAAATAACATGGCCAAAGAAAGTTCATCCCTACAAAATCATATAGTTTAGTCATGCTCCATTTTCGTCACACAAGAATGCTCTCATCATGCACAACACCGACGAAAAGCCAAGCAATTGTTTCATACTTTAGTAATCTCAAACCTATAAACTTTCACGCAATATATGAGCGCGAGCCATGGACATAGCACTATGGGTGGAATAGAATATGATGATGGGAGTTATGTGGAGAAGACAAAAAGGAGAAAGTCTCACATCAACGAGGCTAATCAATGAGCTATGGAGATACCCATCGATTAATGTTAATGCAAGGAGTAGGGATTGCCATGCAACGGATGCACTAGAGCTATAAATGTGTGAAAGCTCAACAAAAGAAACTAAGTGGGTGTGCATCCAACTTGCTTGCTCATGAAGACCTAGGGCACTTGAGGAGGCCCATTGTTGGAATATACAAGCCAAGTTCTATAATGAAAAATTCCTACTAGTATATGAAAGTGACAACACAAGAGACTCTCTATCATGAAGATTATGGTGCTACTTTGAAGCACAAGTGTGGTAAAAGGATAGTAACATCGTCCCTTCTCTCTTTTTCTCTCATTTTTTGGGCCTTCTCTTTTTTATGGCCTTTCTCTTTTTTTGGGCCTTCTCTTTTTTTATGGCCTTTCTCTTTTTTTATTCTCACTTGGGACAATGCTCTAGAAAATATGATCATCACACTTCTATTTATTTACAACTCAATGATTACAACTCGATACTAGAACAAAGTATGACTCTATATGAATGCCTCCGGCGGTGTACCGAGATATGCAATGAATCAAGAGTGACATGTATGAAAGAATTATCAATGGTGGCTTTGCCACAAATACTATGTCAACTACATGATCATGCTAGCAATATGACAATGATGAACGTGTCATGATAAACTGGATGGTGGAAAGTTGCATGGCAATATATCTCGGAATGGCTATGGAAATGCCATAATAGGTAGTTATGGTGGATGTTTTGAGGAATATATAAGGAGGTTTATGTGTGAAAGAGCGTATCATATCACGGGGTTTGGATGCACCGGCGAAGTTTGCACCAACTCTCAATGTGAGAAAGGGCAATGCACTGTACCGAAGAGGCTAGCAATGGTGGAAAGGTGAGAGTGCGTGTGATCCATGGACTCAACATTAGTCATAAAGAACTCATATAATTATTGCAAAAATCTACAAGCCATCAAAAACCAAGCACTACGTGCATGCTCCTAGGGGGATAGATTGGTAGGAAAAGACCATCACTCGTCCCCGACCGCAACTCGTAAGGAGGACAATCAAAGAACACCTCATGTTTCAAATTTGTTACATAAAGTTTACCATACGTGCATGCTATGGGACTTGCAAACTTCAACACAAGTATTTCTCAAATTCACAACTACTCAACTAGCACAACTTTAATATCACTACCTCCATATCTCAAAACAATCATCAAGCATCAAACTTCTCTTAGTATTCAACACACTCATAAGAAAGTTTTTACTAGTCTTGAATACCTAGCATATTAGGATTAAGCACATTAACATGCTATTTAAGACTCTCAAAATAATATAAGTGAAGCATGAGAGTTCATCTATTTCTTCCAAATAAAACCACCATTGTGCTCTAAAAGATATAAGTGAAGCACTAGAGCAAACGACAAACTACTCCAAAAGATATAAGTGAAGATCAATGAGTAGTCGAATATTTATACAACTATGTGAAGACTCTCCCATTTAATAATTTCAGATCTTGGTATTTTATTTCAACAGAAAGCAAAGCTAAGGAAAATAAAATACGCTCCAAGCAAAACACATATCACGCGGTGAATAAATATATAGCTCCAAGTAAAGTTACCGATGAATGAAGACGAAAGAGGGGATGCCTTCCGGGGCATCCCCAAGCTTAGACGCTTGGTTATCCTTGAATATTATCTTGGGGTGCCTTGGGAATCCCCAAGCTTAGGCTCTTGCCACTCCTTATTCCATAGTCCATCGAATCTTTACCCAAAACTTGAAAACTTCACAACACAAAACTTAACAGAAAACTCGTAAGCTCCGTTAGCGAAAGAAAACAAAACACCACTTCAAGGTACTGTAATGAAATCATTCTTTATTTATATTGGTGTTAAACCTACTGTATTCCAACTTATCTATGGTATATAAACTATTTTACTAGCCATAGATTCATCAAAATAAGCAAGCAACACAATGAAAACAGAATCTGTCAAAAACAGAACAGTCTGTAGTAATCTGTATCAAACATATACTTATGGAACTCCAAAAATTCTAAAATAAATTGGTGGACCTGAGGAATTTGTCTAGTAATCATCTGGAAAAATAATCAACTAAATAGCACTCTCCAGTAAAACGTTGAAGCTAATCTCGTGAGCGTTAAAGTTTCTGTTTTCTACAGCATGATCATAAAGACTTCACCCAAGTATTCCCAAAGGTTCTACTTGGCACAAACACTAACTAAAACACAAAACCACATCTAAACAGAATCTACATGGATTATTTATTCCTAAACAAAACCAAAAAGCAAGAAACTAAAATAAAATTGGGTTGCCTCCCAACAAGCGCTATCGTTTAACGCCTCTAGCTAGGCACGATGATTTCAATGATGCTCACATAAAAGATAAGAATTGAAACATAAATAGAGCGTCATGAAGAATATGACTAGCCCATTTAAGTCTAACCCACTTCCTATGCGTAGGGATTTTGTGAGCAAACAACTTATGGGAACGATAATCAACTAGCATAGGAAGGCAAAACAAGCATAACTTCAAAACTTTAAGCACATAGAGAGAAAACTTGATATTATTGCAATTCCTACAAGCATATATTCCTCCCTCATAATAACTTTCAGTAGCATCATGAATGAATTCAACAATATAACCAGCACCTAAAGCATTCTTTTCATGATCTACAAGCATAGAATTTTTATTACTCTCCACATAAGCAAATCTATTCTCATTGGGATAATGGGAGTATCATAAGAGACTTGAATACTATAAATTGTTTCCAAAATAAATGAGTAATGTTCAGAAAAAGGGTAATCATAATCATGACAAGTTTTATAAATATAGTCATCACTACTCTTTATAGCATAAGTTTCATCACAATAATCATCATAAGTAGCAACTTTGTTCTCATCATAATCAATTGAAACCTCTTCCAAAATAGTGGATAAATCACAAAATAAAGTCATGACCTCTCCAAATCCACTTTCATAATTATCACAATAATATTCAACATCCTCCAATATTGTGGGATCACTACTTCCTAAAGTTGACACTCTTCCAAAAACCCACTTTCATCAATATTATCATCATAAGTAGGAGGCATGCTATCATTATTACAAATTTGCATATCAAAACTTGGGAGGCTAAAAATATCATCTTCATTAAACGTAGCATCCCCAAGCTTGGGACAAACATTAATTGCAGGAAATATATTCTCAAAAACATCATCTTCATCAAACATAGCTTCCCCAAGCTTGGGCCTTTTCGTATCATAGGCATAATCACTCTCATCATTAATAGTATGGATAACACTAATAGTATAACAATTATCATATTCTTCCAAGCAAGTGCCAAAAAGATTTTCAAGATCATAAGAAGTATCATTATCTTCCCAATCAAAATCATCACAACAAGCAATAGGCATAACAAGGTCATCAACAAGTGCATCATCTTCATTTTCATGAGGAACAATAATAATGGGAGCAACTTTATATCTTTTTACCTCTCTTCCTTTTTCTTTTCTTCTTCTTTCACCACATCATGTGTGGGTTCAATCCTCTTTTTGGAGCTCCTTATTAATGAGATTGGATGAATAGAAGGCTCCTCCTCGTTACCTGATTCATCATAAGAAATAATAGGAGAATATTGGGAAGTCTCTTCCCTTTCGTTAGTATTCTCTTCATCTTCTATTTGCTTTCTTTTCTTTATATAATTGGCAATATAAGGATTTTCGATGCAATTCACCACACAATACATATAAATTTCTTCTAGATCAATATCGAGGAATTTCTCAAGGTTATATTTTGGAATATGCTTAGTTCGACGTTTCATTTGTTTATAACCCAAAAGAAAACTAAGTTCATTATGATGTGCAAGGTAAATCAAATCATCACAATTTTTGGACACGATTCGATCATGAAACAATTTGCATTTGATATTTAAATGACCATGTTCATTGCTAAGTTCACAAGTACGGTAAAGATATTTTAAATTTTTAGCACTCACATCTAGCCTTTCTTGCAACCATTAAGTTTCCAAGTACTTATGCCTCTTGCAATATCTATTTTCCCTATTTGGTGTGTACTTGCAAACCCAATGTACTCCACAAAAATTGACATGTTTATAGGAGACATTTTGATCATAACTAGTGCAATCATCATTAGTACTATGGATATTCAAGGAGTTCATACTAACAACATTGTAATCATGCTCATCATTCAAAGATTTAGTGCCAAACATTTTAATACATTTTTCTTCTAACACTTTGGCACAATTTTCCTTTCCATCATACTCACGAAAGATATTAAAAAGATGAAGCGTATGAGACAAACTCAATTCCATTTTTTGTAGTTTTTCTTTTATAAACTAAACTAGTGCTAAAACAAGAAACAAAAAGATTCGATTGCAAGATCTAAAGATATACCTTCAAGCACTCACCTCCCCGCAACGGCGCCTTTAAAGAGCTTGATGTCTACTACACAACCTTCTTCCTGTAGACGTTGTTGGGCCTCCAAGTGCAGAGGTTTGTAGGACAGTAGCAAATTTCCCTCAAGTGGATGATCTAAGGTTTATCAATCCGTGGGAGGCGTAGGATGAAGATGGTCTCTCTCAAGCAACCCTGCAACCAAATAACAAAGAGTCTCTTGTGTCCCCAACACACCCAATACAATGGTAAATTGTATAGGTGCACTAGTTCGGCGAAGAGATGGTGATACAAGTGCAATATGGATGGTAGATATAGGTTTTTGTAATATGAAAATATAAAAACAGCAAGGTAACAAGTGGTAAAAGTGAGCGTAAACGGTATTGCAATGGTAGGAAACAAGGCCTAGGGTTCATACTTTCACTAGTGCAAGTTCTCTCAACAATAATAACATAATTGGATCATATAACTATCCCTCAACATGCAACAAAGAGTCACTCCAAAGTCACTAATAGCGGAGAACAAACGAAGAGATTATGGTAGGGTACGAAACCACCTCAAAGTTATTCTTTCCAATCAATCCGTTGGGCTATTCCTATAAGTGTCACAAACAGCCCTAGAGTTCGTACTAGAATAACACCTTAAGACACAAATCAACCAAAACCCTAATGTCACCTAGATACTCCAATGTCACCTCAAGTATCCGTGGGTATGATTATATGATATGCATCACACAATCTCAGATTCATCTATTCGACCAACACATAGAACCTCAAAGAGTGCCCCAAAGTTTCTACCGGAGAGTCAAGACGAAAACGTGTGCCAACCCCTATGCATAGGTTCATGGGCGGAACCCGCAAATTGATCACCAAAACATACATCAAGTGAATCACGTGATATCCCATTGTCACCACAGATACACATGGCAAGACATACATCAAGTGTTCTCAAATCATTAAAGACTCAATCCGATAAGATAACTTCAAAGGGAAAACTCAATACATTACAAAAGAGTAAGGGGAAGAAGCAACATAAGATCCAACTATAATAGCAAAGCTCGTGATACATCAAGATCGTGCCAAATCAAGAACACGAGAAAGAGAGATCAAACACATAGCTACTGGTACATACCCTCAGCCCCGAGGGTGAACTACTCCCTCCTCATCATGGAGAGCGCTGGGATGATGAAGATGGCCACCGGTGAGGGATACCCCCTCCAGCAGGGTGCCGGAACAGGGTCCCGATTGAGTTTTGGTGGCTACAGAGGCTTGCGGCGGCGGAACTCAAGATCTATTCTGTTCCCCGAAGTTTTTATGGTATATGGATATATATAGGCGGAAGAAGTACGTCAGGGGAGCCACGAGGGGCCCATGAGGGTGGAGGGCGCGCCCTAGGGGGGTGGGCGTGCCCCCTGCCTCGTGGCTCCCTCGTTTCTTTCCTGACGTGCACTCCAAGTCTTTCCGGTAGCTTTCCTTCCAAAAATAACTTCTCCAGTTGGTTTCATTCCGTTTCGACTCCGTTTGATATTCCTTTTCTACAAAACACTGAAATAAGGGAAAAAACAGGAACTGGCACTGGGCTCTGGGTCAATAGGTTAGTCCCAAAAGTAATATAAAAGTGGATAATAAAGCCCAAAACATCCAAAACACATAATATAATAGCATGGAACAATCAAAAATTATAGATACCTTGGAGACGTATCAACCCTCGCGAGGCGGACGACGCAAGACCTCCTCGGGGGCGGCCTCACCAGGCTGGCTTGCGAGGGGTGGAGAGATCAAGGCAAGGGTCACCTCGCAAGGTTCCTGTGACGCAAGCCATGACGAAGGGGGCCAGGTGGGCGCCGACTCGCACAGTGTCCTCATTTCCTCTTTGGTGATAAAGAGGCAAGCGCAGGCGACGAGTCCCGAGGCATCAGGCAAAGGTTTCCATACAGTGCAACGAGACCAAGACCAGCAGGCCGGCAGGATGGAGGTCACCGTGGATCCCAAGATGGCGTCACCACTAGAGCCTTTGGCAGGAGAAGACCACCTTTAGTCAGGATAACTTGTACTAGTTGTCTCCCTTCGAATTTGGCCATTGTGGGATCCCTTCCCGCATAAACATTTGGGAAGAGGACCAGGGCCTCTATAAATAGGACTAGCCACCACCATAGGGAGAGGACGGATCATTCAGATCATCCCCAACCACACAAACTCACCAAGCAGAAGAGCACCTCTCCTCAGGAGGCTGTTCTTCCCTTGTAACTGCTCATCCACAGCCCAAGAGGCAATCCACCACACCACACTAGAGTAGGGTATTACACCACATCGGTGGCCCGAACCAGTATAAATCTTTTGTCGCTTTGTTCTGCGAGTTCGACGCACTAGAGCCTTGAGATCGCGGTGAGGGTGTGAGCTAGAGGGGGAGAGATCTTCGTGTGCACCCTAGTGTTCGAACCTCAATGGTTTTGCCGGAACCCGAAATCCAACATTTGGCGCGCCAGGTAGGGGTGCGCTGAAGCTCTCCTTCCGCTGATCCACGTTCCACCGCTCCACCGCAGCCATGTCAGACGCGCATAGGGCCCGCGCCGAGCGCTAGGCCGCCCTCGCCGCCCGTGTCGCTCAGACAGCCCCTGTCAGCGGGCCTCCCCGTCGTTCCCCATCACCCACCGCCAACACTGCCACCGGCCCGGCAGGAAACAAGCAGCAAGCGTCCTCGCTGCACCCCTCTGTGCGGCGGGACGGCTGCACAGCCACTCCATCGCTGACCCCGGCCAACTCATCATCTCACACTCGTCGCGCTCCCGCGGACGCGCAGGCCGCGCTGCTCATGGCACGCGAGCTCCTGCGCTACCGCCCGGTCGACGACCTCTACGAGGACTGTTTGGACCGCATCACCGAGCTCGTCAGCACAGCTGGGGGCTCCCCCGCACCCTCCCTCTTGTTGCCTTGCCCTCCGCCAGCTGCGGGCGACGTAGCTCACGGAGCACATCCACCACCTCCGCACCAAGACGGCGCTCTGGCACCAAGGCGCGCACCCCCCCCCCCGGCGTGACCCACCGTGTCGGGCGCCCGTGCGAGAAGAAGGAAACTGCCAAGAAGTTCCCCGGCCGCAAGAGAATGCTCCCGCGCTCCCAGCGCCACCGCGACAAGACCGCGTGCCACCTGCTGTGGCGGCGCGCGGACATCAGGGGCAGGCTCCACATCAGCACAGGGCCTGGTGGCCATAGCAGGCTGCTGCACCTTCACTCCGGAGCTGCGTGGCGTCGTCTGGTCGGGCAAGTTCAAGCCAGACCTGCCTCCTCGTTATGACGGCACTCCCCGACCCTGCGGAGTTCTTGCAGCTCTACAGCTGAGCATCGAGGCGGCCAACGGCGACGAGAAAGTCATGGCGAACTAGTTCCTAATGGCTCTCAAGGATGGTGCTCGCTCGTGGCTCCTGAACCTACCCCCGGGCTCGATCTCCTCCTGGGATGAGATGCGCGACCGCTTCATCGCCAACTTCCACGAAACTCGCAATCGCCCTCCGGCCGCGGGTGACCTGTGCCGCATCAAGCAGCAGCCAGGAGAGACCTTGCAGAAGTACATCCAGTGCTTCAACATCGTTCATCTCAAGATCCCCAAGGTGACGGATGAGGCCATCATTTCCGCATTTTTTGATGGCGTCCGTGACATCAAGATGAAGGAGGAGCTCGCCATCCATGAAGAGTTGTGCACGGCTCTGGAGCTGTTTAACATGGTGACCAAGTGTGCGAGAGCTGAGGAAGGGCCCCTTTCCCTCCTCGAGCTCCTAGCTACCGACCCGGAGGAGAAGAAAGCCAAGGCCAAGGACGTGAAGCGCAAGGGAGTGGTTGTGCTTGCAACAGAGCCGGATACGAAGCGCGGCCGGGACCACCCCAAGTCGTCCAAAAGCAGCTGACCGTTTTGCACCTTCCACAACATACACAACCATAACACCAACGACTGTCAAGAGCTCAGGGCCATTCGAGATGGACGCTTTGGTGGACCCCCCGAGCGCAATGACCGGGGCTACGGCCGAGGAGGACGACGAGGCGGAGGACGTTGGGATGATCGCGGCCCCCGCCAGGAGTGGCGCGACCAGCCTCGTGAGGACCGCTGTCAGTACCAGCCTCATAAGGGCGCCTGGAGGGTTCAGCCTCGTGAGGACCGCCCTCACGGCAATGCCGGTCTTCCTCCACTGCCGTCGCCACCAAGAAGGAACGACGACCACCATCAGGACGAGGGGGCTGGGGGCTTCCAAGAACTGCGTGATATCGCCTGCATCTTGGGTGGAGCTCAGGCCCCAGCATCTCAGCGTATCTTCAAGCAGTTTGCTCGCGAGGTGAACGCAGCCCTTCCCAGGCTTGAGGCCATGCGCCCGCTCAGGTGGTCCAAGTGCGCCATCACTTTCAGCTCGGCGGACTAGCTCAAGTGCGCGGCCACTGCTGGCGCCCTCCCGATGCTCTACTCACCCGTCATCAGCAACGTACAAGTCACCAAGACCCTCATCGACGGCGGCGCGGGGCTTAATGTCCTGTCCGTTGAGACGTTCGAAAGCCTCCAAGTGCCACACGACCAGCTTCAGCCCACCAAGCAATTATCAGGAGTGACCGACGGCTCCACCACCCCGATAGGGCAGGTCCGCCTCCCTGTCACCTTCGGGCAGCGGGACGACTACTGCACCGAGCTCGTCGACTTCGACGTCGCCCACATCCGTCTGCCATTCAATGCCATCCTCGGGTACCCAGCACTGGCCAAGTTCATGACAGTAACCCACCACGGCTACAACGTCCTCAAGATGCCAGGAAGCGGCGGGATCATCACAGTCCCCTGCGAAGAAAGAGATGCGGTGTGCTCCCTCGAGTGCGCCTTCCAAGCTGCAGCAATCAAAGACCTCGACAACCAAGGCACCATATACCCACCTGAGGACATCCCCAAGAGGAAGAAGCAACTACTCCATACAGGGCCTCAGGGGGGTGGCGCCTCTAGCGGTGCCACATTAGGATCAGCGCCTGCGCCAGGCGCGCCTCCCTCCCTTGCATAGGAAGGCATGCCCGGCGCCCTCCTCGGGTGACGCTCGGGGGCTCTCTTCTGGAGGGCCTCAGACCTCGCCAACATCACGAGGGAGGCGCTTGGGCACTGCGTGGAGGCGTGCTTTGCGGCACGTTTCCCTCAGGAAGACACCGGGCGAGGAGCGCCCGACGCTTAGGAGTTCATCACCAAGACCACTCAAGAGCTTCAGGATGCAAGAGCCATGCGCAGCAATCGCCGCCCACCTGGCGCAGCTTCCCATCGATGCGAGGATGGTGGGCTGCGCGTCTACATCGACATCCCAGGCTTCAACAGGGCCACATCTTAGGAGCGCTTCTGGCCCTCGCGCGTGGGACGTTGCTAGGGCCCACCTCACAGCTATGTTCGCATGCCATTCGGCCTGCCGAGCATGGCGGCCGCCTACCAGCGCAACCTACGGAGCGTCCTGGCGACCCAGGAGGACACGCATCACGCGGTCCTGGCGGAGATGGAGATGGTCCTCAAGGAACCGCCTGGACCCCCAGAGCCTCCCGAGGCTCAGGGCCCCGGTGGCTCATGAGAAGCAACCCCTTCGCCACGCATCTTCACCTACCCCAACATCCCTTCGACAATGGAACGAGGCGACATTTTCCAAGTTTATTTAGCTGGGGGCGCCCCGGGGATGCATCATTCCCAGGCCGCGTGGGCCCATCCCTGCGGCATGTATCCTTTTGCGTCTTTAGCTTACCCTGCTGGGGGCGCCCCTCAGGCTGCATCATCCCGAAGCCGCTCGGGTCCAACCCAGTGGCATGTATCGTTCTTGCATTTGCCTAAGCTAGTTTGCTTTCCATGCATAAGCTATCTATGGTTATTGCTTGATTGATTACCACCCATCACGGGAGCTGCGCGCCGATCGCCTTTCGTCAGGATCCCTCTCCTAAGGAGGCTAGGCAAGGCGCTTGTGCTCGGGTCCGTCCCTGCAACACTGACAAATCTGAGCGGTCGAGCTCTGACTCGCGGCACGCCCTGCACACGTCACCTCACCAGGCCCTCGGTGCCTTCATCTTCTTTTGGAGTGACCAGCAGCTGACCGTCAATCATAGTGGCAACCTGTGTCCCTCCTCACGCTAACCCGCAGGAACCTCCTGAGGATAACAGCGGGTGGTACCGCAGGCTCCCACTTCTCCCATGCAATTCGCTTGCGCGTTAAAAGGGGGGTTCCTGAGCATCGCGACTCAGGAGCTCTTACTGGCTCTCCAGCCCTCACCCCTGGCCTTGACCATGGCACCGTGACCTGGCATACCAGCGGCGACTGAGCTCGCTTGAGGGCCGGGACCTGAGGATGTAGAGCACATAAAAGAGCGGGGAGAAGAGGGGGAGGCTCGAACGGGCTCAACCTAGCTACCCTACAGCCGTTGACGCGCGAGTTTGGTGCAGCATGAGGAACCAACTCCGGACTACCAAAATAAGTTTCGCGCCCAGGTCGACCAAGCACTATGGCATAGGATTCTCGCTTGTTGCAGCCTCGTTACAACAACGTCGCCTCCCTCTCCTGCCTCTCTGTGGCTGCTTGCGCTAAAGGGGACCTCTTGAGCATCGCGCCTAAGGAGCTCTTACTGGACCTTGGGCCGCTCACCTCCTGGCCTTGACCATGGCATCACGAACTGGCATACCAGTGACGGCTGCAACCTGCCTGGGGACCGGGACCTGTCGGCGTAGATCACTAAGCTGCCGCGGGTTCGAAAGGGGAGACCGAGCCAAAACAGGGCATGCATTTGCAAATTCTCATAATAAGGATAATATCGACAAAAGACATTACAGACCCTTTACACGCCCCCACGGGGTCCATCTCGATTCCTTGTAGGGAAGAAAAGAAGGGAGTTTCTAGGGGCACTATCTACCCACGCCAGCTCGGTCGACGTCATCATCAACAGTGGGCCACGGGAGGCCGGCGCCAACCCCATCCAGATCAGCGACAGCGGCGGCCAGACGTTGCGGCCTGGCTCCGGGCGCGGCGAGAGCTCGGGGGCACGTAGCTGTCGTCGCTCGCCTCCGGGGTCTCGTAGGGCTCAAGAGAATCGCTGGACTCCCAAGCGCCGCCGCTACTGCTGGAGGAACCGCTGGTGAGGCCAGCGGCAGGCCTGGCTCCTGCCGTGGCGCCGTCCTGACGACCCCCTCCAGGGCAGCACTCCAGGCGGCGGCCTTCCTCGTCGAGGACCTTGAAGAGCATGGTGGAGGCGCCATCGTACTCAAAATGGATGGCGAGGGCACCTTCCGAGCGGCAGACTCGAGCAACGTCGCCCCAGCCACGGGACATGAAGATCTTGCCTGGGGTGATGGCTTCAACCTTCGCTCCAGTCGCCGGGGCGTCGCAGTCGGCGTGCTGCAGCCAAAGCTCGAGGGGGCCACTCGGCGGCATCTTAGCGGAGAAGAACTGCAGAAAACAACTCCAGGTGAATGGAGGCATCGCCGCCCACATCACGAGTTCGCGCGAAGAGCCCGCGGCGTGGGCTCCTGGGGCGAAGGTGTGCGTCACCACGGCGCGGCAATGGCGCGGGCGACGCCGCTCGCCGCCTCTCCCTCTAGAGCCCTCAGCTTGGGCGTAAAGAGGCAGCGGATACCCGGGAGGTGGCCTCTCGCACCAAGGCCTCGACACCTCTGGCCTCACGACTGCATCGCGGTGGTGGGCCAGCCTCTTCTTCGGCGGAAGTGGCCCGGGCTCATCGCGGGGGTTTTTTCCCTTCTCTACGGCCGAGAACCTCCATATCGGCGCCATAAGTGTCGCTACTAGCAATGAGGCAAGGGAGAAGAAGCGAGCAAAGCAGGAAGATATGAGCGACGGGGGCTCCATCCCCCCTCCTCATTTATAGCGGGAGAAGGCCAACCGACGATCCCCACGATCACAGGTAATGATGATTTTTCTCTGCATGCAGCAGGGACTCGTCAAGTCGGGCTGTTGCCAAGACAACGTGGGGAAGCGGAGGCACCCACATCCAATCAATCACCACGCGTCAGACGGGGCCATAGGCTGTTGGGGTCCATGACGCTCCGCACTTTCCCCTTGGCTTCGCCTCGAAGCCAAGTGCGAGCGCGCCTTGGGCCCGGGGGTTACTGTCGGCGTCCTGGGAACGGGGGTCCCCAAACTTGCTGTCAGGACCCCGATTCCAAGTCACATCGACCTAGCTGGTAACACCTCATATCACTTTGTGGCCTCACGCACGGTATTCCCACGGGTGTCGCCTTACCATGGCCCGGGACCGTTTGCGTCTTTTGGCTCACGTATATGATAGTGTCGCTAGCATCCACATGACAAAGAACTCGGGCCGACATGGCTAGTCGTGAACCCAAAGCGGCACTAACCTATGGGGACAGGCACACATGAATCACTTCGAGCATGTCGGTCATCAACGTATGAACTCGGGCTGTAGCACTGGGCTAACAGGACTCCGGTATCCCGGGCTGTAGCAGGCTAGGCAGGACTCCAAGTATCACCGCATGACATTTCCCCGAAGGGACAGACATAGGAACGAAATGAATCACATGCCGGCCAGTCAAGTGTCCAAGCAGTAGTCTTTGGGCTAGCAGGACTCGGTGAACCGGGCTGTAGCGGACTACTATTGCTCGAGGCACGAGACTACATTTCCCCATATGAGAGGCTGCCAAGGATAAACAACTAGATTGTCGGATCCCACTCATACCAAGCATTTCAATCATACATAATATGCCCGATATGAGTAAATACAACAAGGCATCACAACAAAACTCTACAACTCAAGTACTTTATTTAAGAGGCTCCGAGGAGCCATACATAACATATCATACAGGTAGGGGTCACATGACCCAACACTCAAGTCATACAATCATACAAGCACATGCGGAAGCAAAGTAGTCTGAGTACGACTCTAGAAAGAAAGAAAGCTTGTTGGAGCCTTTCTATCTACAATGGCCCTTCACAAGTCTTAGATCGCCACCGGGTGGCTAGCTTACTCGTCAAGTCAACATCTACATAGAATCCGTCGGAGGGTGGTATAGTCCTCTCAAAAATATTGATTAAGCAAACATGAGTACAAAAGTACTCAGCAAGTCTTACCACGTAATCCTATCATACATGCACATTCTCAAGGAAGGAAGTGGAGTTATTTGCAGCAAGCCAGCTTTGACTCTTGGCTAAGCTATCCTACGTGACACACTTTGTAAAGCATTTTGTCGCACACGAGTCCACTATTCACCATCACAATACTCCACCGTGGATCCTCTCTCGTCATCCCGAGAGGGCCATCCACGATACTCACACTTATCTTGAGGCTTTTAGTAGTATCCATTTACTTGTCTATGAACTGATATAGGTAACCCGAAGTCCTTCTCCGTGGACACGGCTATTCGAATAGATCATATTCAACCTGCAGGGTATACTTCTTCACACGCTCTCACCACTTATCGTCGTTTACACGACATGTACTCGGCAACCTTCAAGCGGAAGCCCAACGTGGGTGTCGGCCTCAGCCTACCTAAACACTCAAGTCCCTAGTCCAGGTTTATCGCCTATTCGGGTTCCATCCGCAGGAGTCCGCCGAGGTTTCCCATACAGCCCCGAACGATGTGTGCAGGGTTCGAGATACCAAGCGGCACTCGGTACACGGACCCACGGTGCCTACCGCAACACAACCCGCCCCTAAGGTCAGCGTTGCGTGCGGCCCCCAGCATGCTACAAACACCAGAAACTACTTGCAACTCCCGGACTATGAACAGGGGTGGTTAAGAAGCCGAGAGGGTCAATTAAGGATCCCAATGTGTGGTAGTAACTGTTTCATGGATCACAAACACAGATCTCAGTTCTTAAGTTCGGCTTCAATGAAACAACCCACCATGTACTCCTACATGGCCTCTCATCGATACCCTTACCAAATCGTGTTCAACACTTTACACTCTCGAACCAACACAACCTTTCACTCCAGTTCATCATCCCGATGAGCCAGACCTGACACAACTCTAAGCATAGCAAGCATAGCATGGTAGGAATCACAAACATGGCTCAATCAACTCCTACACATACTAGTGGGTTTCATCTAATTCTTGTGGCAATGACAGTCATGCAAAGGAAGTGGGTTCAACTACCGCAGCACACAAAAGTTTGAATCGCGTTGTCTTAATGCAGTAAAAGCGAGAGCGAAGCGAGAACATGGGTTTGTATCGGAATGATCAATGAATTGCTTGCCCGATGGAACTGGGGTAGAGAACTGCCCTTGGATGGGTAATCGAGGTTATCTTGAGGCAGAACCTATCATAAAACACACGAAATAAACATACAAACAATATGCAACAATATGATGCATGCTATGACATGGCAATATGGATGTGTGTTGGCCTAATGCAAGTTGAAGGAACAGGGGATGAGCTCATTTGAATCAAAGGTTCAAATGATAGCTCATTTGAGTTAGGCCTAATGGTGCAATATCTTATTCTGGTTATTCAGCATAGTTAACTTGTTTTAACATGCATGAAACCTGTACCAATGGATAGAGTGTATTTTTCTGATAATTTTTCATATATAACTCTTTGCATTTGGAGTTATAGAATAAAAGTTATAAGCATTTGAAATTTGAATTATATTCTGGAATTTATATATAAAAATAAATCCAGAATTTGAATTAATGCGTCAGCATGAGGTCAGCGTGACGTCAGGGGTCAACGGGGTCGTCCAGGTCAAACTGACCAGTGGGACCCGCATGTCAGGGTTAGTTTAAACTAATTTAATTAATTAGAACTAATCCTAATTAGTTTAAACTGGAGGGGTCCACTGTCATTGACTCCAGAGAGTCAACAGGGCCTGGACAGGTCAACTCACGGCGTCTAGCCGGCGAGGCGAGGCAGGCGCGGAGCAAGTGCTTTTGCACTTTCCGGGCACCAAATGGAGCGCGGGGAGCACCTACGTGTAGCTGGAGGTGAGCCGCGGTTAGTGGTGGGGTTAGCTTGGGTCGGGATGGCCGGAGTGGGCGCCGGCGATGAGTCGGGCGGCGGCCGGGGCTCGGCCATCGACGGGTTTGGGGTTAGAGGGCTCGGCGAGGCGCGGGAAGTGCATAGCTAGGCCCGTTGGGGCGTGGTGAGTGTGATGGACGTGGTGGCATGGCCGTTAGGTGGCCGGAGCTTCGTCGGCGACGAGCTCCGCGGCGGTGGGTTCGGGTGATCAACGTGCGCTCGTTGTGGTGCAAGAAGAAGAGAGCGGAGAGGGCGGGGGAGTAGCCAGGCTCACGGTGAACCTGTGGAGAGCTTCGTCGGGGTCGGGGGCGGTCTGATGCGGCGGCGACGGCGATGGGGATCTCCGGCGGCTCCAAGCTCGGTCGAGGTGCGTGTAGTGGCTTCGGGGCGCTTAGGGCGAGCGGGGCTTGGCTAGCTAGAGGTAATGGGGTGCGGCGGAGCTGCTAGACATGGTGGGGAGGAGCGTGGACGGCGGGGAGCACGGCGTCGGCGGTGGCGCGTCGGCGATGGCGTCGGCCAGGTTGGGGGAGAGCGAGAGAGAGGGGGCAGGGGGAAAGTGGCGTGTCCGGGGTCGGGCGACGACGCGGGGTCGCCCCAAGGCGGCGGCGAGAGCGAGGCAGGCTGCCAGCCAGCTGCGTGGCGCGCCTGCGCTCGCCGGCCGGCACCAGCTGCTGCTGGCCGAGCCAAGCAGCTCATTGGCCTTGCTGCTTTGGGCTGGGCGGCAGGTGGGCGGTCATGAGCGACATGTAAGGTTCCCTCTTTTTTAAGTTTTTCTATTTTACCTAACTCTGTTGGGGTTTTAAAAATACCAAAACTATTTTAAAAATTACCAAAATGCTCTGGTCACTTGTTGGAATATTCCCAACATGAAACATTTTAGTTTGACAAATTTTGAACATTTAAAATATTTTTCATAATTTGAAATGCTCATTTCAAAAACTTGTGGATTAAATCTAGAACCCTTAGGTGACCTAGAAAATGGTGCACCTCCTTTGACATGGGTCCTGAACCCAAACAAAGAGGATGAGCATTTTGAAGGGCATTCAGATTCATTGAAATAAATTTTAGTAAACCCTAGTTCTTTTAAGGGGGTGTTCGGGGTTTCTGCCTTCCCCATTTCAAATTCAGATGAGATTTAAACATGATGCACACCCTAATGCATGGTCTATACGGGATGTGACAACTCACCCCCACTCAAAAGAATCTCGTCCGAGATTTAGAATCTGTTGCGAAAAAATGGGGTACTCAAGTCGAAGGCGATCCTCCCTTTCCCAAGTTGCTTCTTGCTCGGAATGGTTTGACCATTGAACCTTTAGAAACTTGATATTCCGGCGTCGAGTGGTACGCTCGGTTTGATCGAGGATCTGAGCGGGTACTCTCGATAGGTGAGGTTATCTTGGAGATCAAGCGTTTGTGGTCCACTCCATGGATAGGATCCGAGAAGCAACGCTGAGTTGGGAAGCGTGGAAGACATCATGGACTTTGGAAAGATGCGAAGGTAGTTCAATTGGTAGGCAACTTCCCTCGTTTGGCAAGAATGCGAAAGGGTCCAATGTAACGAGGAGCCAACTTGCCCTTGATACGAAGCGATGGGTCCCTTTAGAGGAGTAACCCGAAGGTAAGCCTTCTCGCCAATTTCATAAGCCATAGGCTTATGCTTGCGATCATATTGGCTCTTTTGGCGAGATTGGGCTGTTTTCAATTTCTCACGAACAACGCGAACCTGCTCTTACGCTTCTGAATCATATCGGGCCAAAGAGTTGTCTCTCCCGGTTTCGACCGATTAAGAGGCGTTCGACATTTCCGTCCATAAAGAACTTGAAGGGCTTTGCCCAAGCTGGCTTGATAGCTATTGTTATAAGCAAACTCGGCGAATGGAAGGCATTTCTCCCAATTCATGCGAAAGAGATGATGAAGCTCGAAGCATATCCTCTAGGATTTGATTGACTCGTTCTACTTGACCACTTGATTGGGGATGGAAAGCGGTGCTAAAGGAGAGCGAGTTCCCATAGCGTTTGGAAACTTTCCCAAAATCGAGAGGTGAAGAGACTCCCACGGTCGGAGTTAATTTCAATGGAACACCATGAAGAGACACTATTCGAGAGATGTACAAATCAGCTAGCTGGCTAGCGGTTATGCTCTCACGAACGGGTAGGAAGTGGGCTACTTTGGAAAGGCGATCAACGACAACGAAGATAGCGTTATTCCTCTCTTGGTCTGGGAAACCGGTAATGAAATCCATACCGATTTTATCCCATTTCCATTCAGGAATTTCCAAAGGTTGAAGGGTACCGGCAGGCCGTTGATGCTCGCTTTGACTTCGACGACGAGCGTCGCGATTAGCAATGTATTGAGCGATTTCTCTCTTCATCCTAGTCCACCAAAACCTCTGGCGTAGATCTTGATACATTTAGTACTACCGGGATGAATGGTGAGAGGAGAGTCATGAGCTTCCTTAAGGATCAATTGCCGTAGCTGTTGTTTCTTGGGAACCACCAAGCGGTTTTCAAAGACAACACCTCGTTCATCTATGAAGAAACATTTAGCAGCTCCGTTAGCAATGTTCTCCTTGATCCGGATATCCTCTATCATACTGCTGAGCAGCTATGATTCGATCCGTGAGGTCAGGTTTCGCCACCAGGGTGGAAAGGAATCCTCGAGGAACAATGTGAAGATTAAGCTTACGAAATTCCTCGTGGAGAATTGGTTGACTTTGTTGTAACATCAGATTGTTACAATAAGATTTGCGACTTAGTGCATCAGCCATGACATTGGCTTTGCCTGGGGTGTAGGATATTCCTAAGTCGAAATCTGTAATCAACTCGACCCAACGTCTTTGCCTGAGATTCAAATCCGGTTGGGTGAAGATATATTTCAGACTTTGGTGATCGGTGTAGATTTATAGCGATTACCCGAAGGTAATGTCGCCAGGTTTTGAGTGCATGAACCATCGCTGCAAGCTCTAGATCGTGTGTGGGATAGTTATCCTCATGTGGGCGAATCGCCGAGAAGCGTAGGCAATCACATGACGATCTTGCATGAGTATGCAACCTAGTCCTTGTCGCGGCGTCATAATAGATGATAAAGTCCTTAGAAATCTGGTGGGACAAATGCGGGAGCAGATGTCGAGCGTCTTTTCAGTTCTGAAAGCTGATCTCGCCTTTGTGGCGTCCATTCGAACTTCTTATCTTTCTTGAGGAGTTCGGTTAGAGGTTTAGCAACTTTAGAAATTCTCGTGAGCGGCGGCAATAGCTCGCTAAACCGAGGAAACTCGAACTTGCTTGACCGATTCAGGTGGAGTCCAATCAGGGCGGCTTGAACTTCGCTTCGGGATTGACAGCAATACCCTTACCGGAGATTACATGTCCTAGATAGGTCACTTACGGTAACCAGAATTCACATTTAGAGAATTTGGCATAAAGGCGATGCTCTCGAAGTTTCATCAATACTAGCCTTAGGTGTTCGGCATGTTCTTCCTCATTCTTGGAGTAGATGAGTATATCATCGAGGTATACCACGACGAATTTATCCAAATACTCCATGAAGATTGAGTTCATTAACCGAGAGAAGGTGGCTGGAGCATTGGTTAATCCGAAGGACATGATGGTGTACTCGTATTGGCCATAACGAGTGACAAAGGCCGTTTTGGGAATGTCCCCGTTCTTGATTTTGATTTGATGGTAGCCCAACCTCAAATCCATCTTGGAAAAGACTGAGGATCCAGCGAGCTGATCATACAGGTCGTTGATCCCGGGAGCGGATACTTGTTCTTGATAGTGACCAAATTGACGGTCGGTAATCTACAACCATCCGATCCGTACCATCCTTCTTCTTGACGAAGAGGACGGGCAAGCCCATGGAGATGAACTAGGACGGATGAAACCTTTTGCAAGGACTCATCGAGTTGTTTCTTAAGTTCAGCTAGTTCTAGGGTGCCATCTTATAAGGTCTTCTAGAGATTGGGGCGGTTCGGGAATAAGATCTATCACGAACTCGACATCCCTGTCGGGTGGAACACTGGCAGTTCCTCGAAAGACATCCGGAAATCACGGACTACGGAATATCTTGAGGTGCGGAAGAGGGTTGGCATTTAGGGAGTAAAGTGGCGCTTAGATACTCGGGTTAAAACATCCTTTGTTTTGCCGAAGGATGGGTAAGTTGAACAGTTCTAGTAGAGCAATCAATCTTAGCGTAATGGGCTGACATCCAGTCCATACCCAAGATGATGTTTATGTCCGAGGACTTGAGAGCTATTAGAGATGCAAGAAAGACTAATCATCGACAAGAATTTCATTCCATGACTTATTCTAGAGGTTTGCCATCTAGAAGCAGGAGTTTAATTTCCATGGAGGTAGGCATGTCACGAGAATGTGGTGTTGTGCAATCGAGCATAGCTCTCGAAATAAATGAATGAGATGCTCCAATATCAAAAGAACAGTTGCGGATGGCAATTAACAAGAAGCGTGCATCGAGGGCGGCGTTGGGATCCTCATAAGTTTCTTGGCAGAGACATAGTTGACATGGCCACGGCGGTGGCAAGCGGCAGCATAGGGCATCTTTCCTGCTGGCTTGCCGCGCCAGCAGACTTTCCGACTTGATTGGGGTTGTTCGGGGACACTCTCGAATATAGTGGCCCGTCTCTCCACACTTGAAGCAAGTGATCACATTTGGCCGTGGAGCAGCACTAGCAGTTGGACCTCCATATGTCTTGGGTGGAAAATCGGCTGGTTGGGGCGAGGCGCCTCGAAGGATGGCCTCGGGGTGTACAGGTGGTAGAGCGTATTTGGAACCCAAACCCGGCGCTCGGGATCGAGCGGATGGCGATCGAGAATCACGGATGTGCTTGCGTGAAGCCTCGAAGTCGATCTGCTTGATCTGGCGGCGATAGCCTTATTGACTAACCGAGAAAGAGGTACATTCATGCGAGCGGAGATCTCGGCGTAGCTCGGGCTAAGTCCCTTACGGAACCTCGCTTTGTTTCTTGGCATCGGTAGAAACTTCTTGGGAGCATAACGTGCTAACCTCCCAAATTCACGGTTGTAGGCATCCTTTGTCACCTGCCTTGGGTGAAACTGCAGAACTCCTCACGTTTGCGGTCCATAAGACCTTCTGGAATATGGTGCTCGCGGAAGGCGGTACTGAATTCATCCCAAGTTGTAACTTGTCCAGCGGACGCATAGCCTCATAATTTTCCCACGAGATGGCGGGGCCTTCCGGATGATAGGCGGCAAAGGTAACCTTGTCGGCCTCAGCCACATTGGCGAACGCAGCTTGTGGTGGATATGCGGAGCCAATCATCTGCGTCGAGTGGCTCGGCGGAACATTTGAATTTTGGAGGATATAGCTTGGCGAAATCATTGAGTGAAACCCCATCGTTTCTTGGCTGGCGTGCTGTGTTTTGTTCAATCCGCTCCAATAAGCGGTTGGTTTAGCGCTTATTGCGTTCGCTTCGGCATCACCTCGGCCAAAGATGGCGGTTGCGCAGATTCACATTTCTGGCTGCATGGCTTCTCCCTGCTCTGGAGTAGCAGGAGTATTTGAGTGTTGACCATCACAGGAGACAAAGCAAAGGTTTAAACCAGGATGGCAGAATTTAACAAGGAAGTGCGGAAGGTAATGGACAGCATGGAATGCAAAGATGTTCATCCGTATGACATGGTAATATAAAACTGCCATATATATATATACCATCGGTCATACACACCATTCATAGTTTAGTACAAGCGACGGAGTACAACTATATGGAAAGGCGTTACATCTCATCGGAAGCATTCCAACTCCTATACATTATTTTCTACACTTAGGAGCGATACACACTAAGTCGTATTCCACGAGTCACTTGGGACGGTGGAAACACAACTAACACCATACTAGGAATACTACTACTATCTCAGGCAGCTCCATAGTAGTCCTCATAGAAGTCACCACCTGACACTGAAGTGGAACATGATCGTCAGGAAAGACAATCTGTGGGGCCTGTGGACCATAAGGACTCGGATGTGGCCGTGGACCAACAAGCGGTGGCGTCGAGGCCCACGAGGAGGAGTGATGCCTCCAACCTCACGCCACTCCATGAAGTCCGCAGACTCGCCCGCACAGGTACAAGTCTCTCATGTCCATATATCCGGCTTGCACGGCAGGTGCAAACCTAGTCGAGTAGCCCGGTGGTCGAGCGGGCATTAAACAGCTCCATCGCAAGGCCGGTTCTCACGGTCCTTGTCCTCCAAACAACTTCAGTAGTAGTGCGAAGGTGAGTCCTCATGGGATGCATCCTTGTACAAACCACGAAGGTAGCCATGTGCCCCGGGAAGGATCTTGGCATATAAGCGAAATCGGTGTTGCAAAGCAAAGCAGTCTGGCTCGAATAATAGTCATCATGGAATAGGCTGCATCTTGCAGACATTCCAATAGTGATTCGAGCCCATAAGAACGATGAAGTGGCTCAATAGCTCCGGGTAAGATGGATAAATCCGGACCGTGCATAGGTATTGGCTTTGATTGAAATCCTGAACTGCTCCTCGGCGGTATATTCAGGATACCATCGATAACCAGCCTCAATCATCACCCTAACCAACATGGCCGTGTGACCGCACACATCAATGCAGCGGTCGAGGCGAACCACTTGGTTACGGGAGCGGTGGCCATCTGAAAGCACAGCCATAATGCAAAGGCATTAGAATTCCTAGGAAAATCGGGCAGCATAACATCGTAAATGCTCAAATCAGATTTGAGACATTCAAAATCAGATTTGCAAAACCACTCAACAACATCATATCAAGGTTACGGTTCAAATGTTAGCATACTAAAATTTAGTAACCTGAGCGAGGATGTAACCAACAATCCTACAAGGTACTACGGATTAGTAACACGTGAACGATAGGAAAAGAGAGCCTAGTCCTATACCCACGTTGAATGAGAAGAGGATGACTCGGATCGAGGGCATAAGGTAAAGGAGTAAAAGATCCTTACGTTCCTCCCACAATCAATTCCCTACATATAACTAAAGCATTTCTAGACTCAACTTGACCAGTTTGGCTTAGCGGACCTACAGGCAGCCCGCTCGATGCCAACGCTGTCGGGACCCGATTCAAGTCACATCGACCTAGCTGGTAACACCTCATATCACTTTGTGGCCTCACGCACGGTATTCCCACGGTGTCGCCTTACCATGGCCGGGACCGTTTGCGTCTTTTGGCTCACGTATATGATAGTGTCGCTAGCATCCACATGACAAAGAACCGGGCCGACATGGCTAGTCGTGAACCCAAAGCGGCACTAACCTATGGGGACAGCACATGAATCACTTGAGCATGTCGGTCATCAGCGTATGAACTCGGGCTGTAGCCTTTGGGCTAACAGGACTCCGGTATCCCGGGCTGTAGCAGGCTAGGCAGGACTCAAGTATCACCGTGACATTTCCCGAAGGGACGGACATAGGAACGAAATGAATCACATGCCGCCAGTCAAGTGTCCAAGCGGTAGTCTGGGCTAGCAGGACTCCGGTGAACCGGGCTGTAGCGGACTACTATCGCTCAGAGGCACGAGACTACATTTCCCCATATGAGAGGCTGCCAAGGATAAACAACTAGATTGTCGGATCCCACTCATACCAAGCATTTCAATCATACACGCAATATGCCCGATATGAGTAAATACAACAAGGCATCACAACAAAACTCTACAACTCAAGTACTTTATTTAAGAGGCTCCGAGGAGCCATACATAACATATCATACAGGTAGGGGTCACATGACCCAACACTCAAGTCATACAATCATACAAGCACATGCGGAAGCAAAGTAGTCTGAGTACAGACTCTAGAAAGAAAGAAAGCTTGTTGGAGCCTTTCTATCTACAATGGCCCTTCACAAGTCTTAGATCGCCACCTGGGTGGCTAGCTTACTCGTCGAAGTCAACATCTACATAGAATCCGTCGGAGGGGGTGGTATAGTCCTCTGAAAAATATTGATTAAGCAAACATGAGTACAAAAGTACTCAGCAAGTCTTACCACAGAATCCTATCATACATGCACATTCTCAAGGAAGGAAGTGGAGTTATTTGCAGCAAGCCAGCTTTGACTCTTGGCTAAGCTATCCTACGTGACACACTTTGTAAAGCATTTTGTCGTATTACGAGTCCACTATTCACCATCACAATACTCCACCGTGGATCTCTCTCGTCATCCCCGAGAGGGCCATCCACGATACTCACACTTATCTTGAGGCTTTTAGTAGTATCCATTTACTTGTCTATGAACTGATATAGGTAACCCGAAGTCCTTCTCCGTGGACACGGCTATTGAATAGATCATATTTAACCTGCAGGGTATACTTCTTCACACGCTCTCACCACTTATCGTCGTTTACGACATGTACTGCAACCTTCAAGCGGAAGCCCAGCGTGGGTGTCGGCCTCAGCCTACCTAAACACTCAAGTCCCTAGTCCAGGTTTATCGCCTATTTGGGTTCCATCCGCAGGAGTCCGGCGAGGTTTCCCATACAGCCCCGAACGATGTGTGCAGGGTTCCCGAGATACCAAGCGGGCACTCGGTACACAGGCCACGGTGCCTACCGCAACACAACCCACCCCTAAGGTCAGCGTTGCGTGCGGCCCCAAACATGCTACAAACACGAAACTACTTGCAACTCCGGACTATGAGCAGGGGTGGTTAAGAAGCCGAGAGGGTCAATTAAGGATCCCAATGTGTGGTAGTAAGCTGTTTCATGGATCACAAACACAGATCTCAGTTCTTAAGTTCGGCTTCAATGAAACAACCCACCATGTACTCCTACATGGCCTCTCATCGATACCCTTACCAAATCGTGTTCAACACTTTACACTCTCGAACCAACACAACCTTTCACTCCAGTTCATCATCCCGATGAGCGGACTGACACAACTCTAAGCATAGCAAGCATAGCATGGTAGGAATCACAAACATGGCTCAATCAACTCCTACACATACTAGTGGGTTTCATCTAATTCTTGTGGCAATGACAGTCATGCAAAGGAAGTGGGTTCAACTACCGCAGCACACAACAGTTTGAATCGCGTTGTCTTAATGCAGTAAAACGAGAGCGAAGCGAGAACATGGGTTTGTATCGGAATGATCAATGAATTGCTTGCCCGATGGGGCGGGGTAGAGAACTGCCCTTGGATGGGTAATCGAGGTTATCTTGAGGCAGAACCTATCATAAAAACACACCAAATAAACATACAAACAATATGCAACAATATGATGCATGCTATGACATGGCAATATGGATGTGTGTTGGCCTAATGCAAGTTGAAGGAACAGGGATGAGCTCATTTGAATCAAAGGTTCAAATGATAGCTCATTTGAGTTAGGCCTAATGGTGCAATATCTTATTCTGGTTATTCAGCATAGTTAACTTGTTTTAACATGCATGAAACCTGTACCAATGGATAGAGTGTATTTTTCTGATAATTTTCATATATAACTCTTTGCATTTGGAGTTATAGAATAAAAGTTATAAGCATTTGAAATTTGAATTATATTCTGGAATTTATTATATAAAATAAATCCAGAATTTGAATTAATGCGTCGGCATGAGGTCAGCGTGACGTCAGGGGTCAACGGGTCGTCCAGTCAAACTGACCAGTGGGACCCGCATGTCAGGTTAGTTTAAACTAATTTAATTAATTAGAACTAATCCTAATTAGTTTAGCCGAGGGGTCCACTGTCATTGACTCGGAGAGTCAACAGGGGCCTGGACAGGTCAACTCACGGCGTCTAGCCGCCTTGGCGAGGCTTGAGCTGGCCGAGCAAGTGCTTTTGCACTTTCGGGCACCAAATGGAGCTGGGAGCACCTACGTGTAGCTGGAGGTGAGCAGCGGTTAGTGGTGGGGTTAGCTTGGGTCGGGATGGCGGAGTGGGCGCCCGGCGACGAGTCGAGGCGGGCGGGCTCGACCATCGACGGGTTTGGGGTTAGAGGGCTCGGAGGCGGGAAGTGCATAGCTAGGCCCGTTGGGCGTGGTGAGTGTGATGGGCGTGGTGGCATGGCCGTTAGGTGGCCGGAGCTTCGTCGGCGACGAGCTCATGTGTGGGTTCGGAGTGATGAGCGTCGCGCTCGTTGTGGTGCAAGAAGAAGAGAGCGGAGAGGGGGGAGTAGCCAGGCTCACGGTGAACCTGTGGAGAGCTTCGGGTCGGGGCGGTCGATCTGTGGCGGCGACGGCGATGGGGATCTCGGCGGCTCAAGCTCGGTCGAGGTGCGTGTAGTGGCCAGGCGCTTAGAGGCGGCGGGGCTTAGCTAGCTAGAGGTAATGGGGTCTGGCGGAGCTGCTAGACATGGTGGGGAGGGCGTGGGCGGCGGGAGCACGGCGTCGGCGGTGGCGCGTCGGCGATGGCGTCGGCCAGGTTGGGGAGAGCGAGAGAGAGGGCAGGGGAAAGTGGCGTGTCCGGGGTCGGGCGACGACGCTGGGGTCGTCAAAGGCGGCAGCGGCGAGGCGAGGCGGCGACCAGCTGCGTGGCGCCCTGCGCTCGCCGGCCGGCACCAGAGCTGCTGCTGGCGAGCCAAGCAGCTATTGGCCTTGGCTGCTGGGCTGGGCTGGGCAGTGGGCGATCGTGAGCTGACAGTAAGGTTTCCCTCTTTTTTTTAAGTTTTTCTATTTTCTGTAACTCTGTTGGGGTTTTTAAAAATACCAAAACTATTTTAAAAATTACCAAAATGCTCCTGGTCACTTGTTGGAATATTCCCAACATGAAACATTTTAGTTTGACAAATTTTGAACATTTAAAATATTTTTCATAATTTGAAATGCTCATTTCAAAAACTTGTGGATTAAATCTAGAACCCTTAGGTGACCTAGAAAATGGTGCACTTCCTTTGACATGGGTCCTGAACCCAAACAAAGAGGATGAGCATTTTGAAGGGCATTTCGGATTCATTGAAATAAATTTTAGTAAACCCTAGTTCTTTTAAGGGGGTGTTCAGGGTTTCTGCCTTCCCCATTTCAAATTCAGATGAGATTTAAACATGATGCACACCCTAATGCATGGTCTATCTGGGATGTGACACTTGCCTGCCTGTGGCCCATGGCGTGGCTCCACCAGTGGCCCTGTACAGCCCATCTTCACCAGCCAACACTCAAGACCCTCGCGAGGGGCCGAGCCTCGTGAGGCGGACGACGCAAGACTTCCTCGAGGGCGGCCTCACCAGCTGGCTCATGGGGAGATCATGGCAAGGGCACCTCGTGAGGTTCCTGTGATGCAAGCCATGATGACCGATGCCAGGCGGGCGCCAGCGCACACAGTGTCATCCTTTCCTCTTTGGTGCTAAAGAGGCAAGCGCAGGCAAGGAGTCCTGAGGCATCAGGCAAAGGTTTCCATATCAGTGCAATGAGACCAAGACCAGCAGGACGGCAGGACGGAGGTCACCGTGGAGCCCAAGACGGCGTCACCACCAGAGCCTTTGGCAGGCGAAGACCACCTTTAGTCAGGATAACTTGTACTAGTTGTCTCCCTTCAAATTTGGCCATTGTGGGATCCCTTCCCGCCTAAACATTTGGGAAGAGGACCAGGGCCTCTATAAATAGGACTAGCCACCACCATAGGGAGAGGACGGATCATTCAGATCATCCCCAACCACACAAACTCACCAAGCACAAGAGCACCTCTCCTCAGGAGGCTGCTCTTACCTTGTAACTGTTCATCCAGAGATCAAGAGGCAATCCACCACACCACACAGGAGTAGGGTATTACACCACATCGGTGGCCCGAACCAGTAAATCTTGTGTCCCTTTGTTCTACGAGTTCGACGTGCTAGAGCCTTGAGATCACGGTGAGGGCGTGAGCTAGAGGGGGAGAGATCTTCGTGTGCACCCCAGTGTTCGAACCTCAAGGGTTTTGCCGGAACCCGAAATCCGACAAAGACCTTCGGAGATACCTATAGAGCATCTTTATGATCACCCAGTTACGTTTTGACGTTTGATAGCACACAAGGTATTCCTATGGTATCCGGGAGTTTCATAATCTCATAGTCGAAGGAATATGTATTTGATATGAAGAAAGCAATAGCAATAAACTGAACGATCATTATGCAAAGCTAACGGATGGGTTTTGTCCATCACATCATTCTCCTAATGATGTGATGCCGTTATAAAATGATAACACATGTCTATGGTTAGGAAACCATAACCATCTTTGATCAATGAGCTAGTCTAGTAGAGGCTTACTAGGGACACGGTATTTGTTTATGTATTCACATATGTATTTAAGTTTCCGATCAATATAATTCTAGCATGGATAATAAACCTTTATCATGAATAAGGAAATATAAAATAACAACTTAATTATTGCCTCTAGCCTCTAGGGCATATTTCCTTCAACCACAACTGGAGCCGCTGAAGACGTGGATGTGTTACCGAAGTTCCTTCCCTTTAAGGGGAAGTATGTCTCCGTTGGAGCGGTGTGGAGGCACAATGCTCCCCAAAAGCCACTAGGGCCACTGTATTCTCTTCACACCCTCACACAATGCGAGATGTTGTGATTCCACTAGCAGTGCCCTTGAAGGTGGCTACCAGACCTTTACAAACAAGGTTGGGGCAATCTCCACAACTTAATTGGAGGCTCCCAACAACACCATGAAGCTTCACCACAATGGAATGTGGCTCCGAGGTAACCTCAACCGTCTAGGGTGCTCAAACACCCAAGAGTAACAAGATCCGCAATGGATTAGTGGGGGGAATCAAATTTTTCTTGGTGGAACTGTAGATCGGGGCCTTCTCAACCAATCCCTAGAAAATCAATGAGTTTGATTGGCTAGGGAGAGAGATTGGGCGAAAATGAGCTTTGGAGCAACAATGGAGTTTGGGGGAGGAAGAGGTCGGTCTTCTTGGGGAAGAAGACCCCCTTTTGTAGTGGGGGACAAATCCAACTATTATGCACCTCTCAGCTTGCAAGCAAGCGGTACTACCGCTCCAGGCGCGGTACTACTGTTCTGGGAGTGGTACTACCGCTCCTTACAAGATGCGCAGGAGATTAGAAGAGTAGGGGAGAGAACAGATGAACGGGCAGTGGTAGCCGCAGTAGTAGGGGAGGTAATACAACCTATAGGCGGTACTACGGCTGCCACTACCGCCTGTTTTGTAGGGGCGAACAGGTAGCACAGTGGAGACCCTGAGGCACTACCGTAAAACCCGACAAGAAAAAATTGAGGCCCCAACTACGAGCAATAGTACGAGTGGGAGTAGCAGCGGTACTACCGCTGCTGCCCGCGGTACTACCGCTTGTAGCTCTCCACCCCTTCTTCGGCACAAATGAAGGACAACTCCAATGAAGCGGAAAGAGGCGATGGGTACAAATATGAGTGTCTACCATTTGATTCCACCCAAACCTTTCCGTAGTGGACCCCCTCTTGATAGTACGGTTTTCCCTATGACTCAAATCCACCAAAACAAACCTAGGGAAAGAAAATAGTCTTCACTTGGAACTCCGAGGGGCACGAATCATCTTGTGCCATATGCTTGATAGTCTGAAATGCTCAATGCACATGATTAGTCTACAAACACATCCTCATCAATCACCAAAACCACTTAAGGAGAAATATTCCCTAACAATCTCCCCCCTTTTGGTGGATTGATAACAACGTGGGATTTGCACAAGAATATAGCCAAAAGAGGTGTGCAACCCCACAATCTACAAAGTATAGACATGCTCCCCCTAGATGTGTGCATTATTTTAGATATGCTTTTGGAATGCAAAATACACACATATAGGATCCACGCCCCCTATATTTTATAGACCAAACCATACTTGCATAAATATAGTAAGATGAAGGCAGACAAGTGATATCATGTGAGCATATGAATAAGAGCATAAGCATAAGATATATCTCACAAGTAATAAATAACATAAAGTACTTGACATAAATTTATAGAAATAGGATAGCTCATATGTCTCACACCATATGGTCTCGAACACACGGGACAAACACAAACCAAAGGAAACTAAAGAGTTTGAGCGAGGAAAGCAACGACAAAGAGAGAAACACACTCGACGCATGACACACACTCGACTAATGACACACTACAAATCCCTACACTCTCTCCCCCTTTGGCATCGAGACACCAAAAGGGTAGAGAGGAAACCTAAGAACGATGGTGGTAGCAACACTCCAGGACATCACCAATCATGATCCTCCTCCTCAGACTCCTCTGCAGCAGGTGTAGGGCCCCCAGTGCCCTCATCAGAATCGGTCCACGGGCAGTGCACTCTGACCCAAGACTCCTCATAAGTGACCTTCTCCTCTGAGCCATCTGAAACGGTGAGGCTAACCTGCCTCATAATGGCCTTATCACGACAACGGGCCTTCTTCGCAGCTACATGAGCCTTATACCGTCCCTTGGCCTAAAGGTAAAACAACTTACACATCTTCTTCTTGAGCTTCTTAACCCAAGATGGCTCCTGTGATGGCTCATAGTCTGGCTCATCATTGTCATCATCAGACTTGACTGTGTCATGCTCTGGTGGAGCAGGAGCTGTCGTTCCCCACTTCTCCTTCTGCCTTAGCTGATTAACATCATGAGATACTAGGTCTCCAGTGAGAAGCTCCTCATCAGGAAACATAGACGCCCATGTCTCCTCAATGAGCTGCATCAGGTAGGGGCCATAAATGATGCACTTGCGCTCCAAGTTCACACAACAAAGTTCTGAACACATGATATGAGAGACATCCAACACCTCCTGAGAGCCCTGTTGCTTCTGGCAAAAAAGAAGGAGGTCCACCAGATAGGAATGCACCATATCTTGATTCCCAACACGAGGGAACAAAGTGTTCCTGAAGATCCTATGCATGATATCCAGAAAGGGCCAAAGCTCGTAGGAGACATGCCCAGTCTCAGACACCTTCCTGGTAGAGAACGGCCACAGAGCCTCCTTGTGAGTGGCATTAGCCTTCCGGTGATAGCAAAACCCAACGCGGGTCTGGGCGCCCTGATCGTCATACAACAGACTCTCCATGAAGCTCTTCCATGTAGTAGACAGACATCGACCATTGGTCATCCAGGTGAGAGTCCTATCCTTATCATGCCCAAAGTGTACTGTGGCATAAAATTGGGCCACAAGTTCCGCATCAAAATCCTTGTTGAAAGAGATGATCCTCTTGATGTCCAGATCCTCGCACCTCTGAAGTGCGGCTCCAAAGTAAAGCAAGTCCCTCTCCATCTGAGTGAGATTTTGACTTCCACTGTCACATCCCTAGCTTCTAGTGCTGCCTAGTGTGTGCGTATCGCTTGCATCATGTTTAACTTTCATCGATATTTAAAATGGGGATGTTCAAACCCTAGCATCAAAAGGAATCCAAATAGGTTCAACTAAAATCTTTTTCAATGATTTCAAAATGCCCTTTAAAAATGTTCATCATTTCTAGATAAAGGTGGAAGCATCTACCGAAAATGGTTTACATTTTTGCATGACATATTTGGTCTTTGAATTAAATCAATAAGTATTTGAATTGGGGAATTTAAATCCTATAAATATTTTAAATGCTCTAATAATTCTGAAACTAGTTGAGGGCTGTTGGGAATAATTTCAACAATGCCCACAAATATTTTCAGGAGTTTTAAAAATGGTTTAGTATTTTTACTAAATCGAAACAAATTACAGAAATAGAAAAAAAAAACAGAAATAGAAAAGAGAGAGAGAGGACTTACCTGGCGTAGCCCACCTGGCGGCCCAACTGCTGGCCCGTGCCAGTCATCCCCAACCTCTGCCAGAAGGCAGAGGCGAGGGAGAGCACGGCGCGCGCGCGAGGGCGCCACGCCACCTGCCTGCCTGCCCCTGCCCCCCTTGATGCTCTGGCCTCTCGGGACATCGACACGCACCTCCCCCGGCCCTCTCACTCTCCCCGCGCTCCTCCCCCTCCTCTACTCTCTCCCCGCACGCGCCCGAGCAGAGCTCGTCGCCGCCGTCCACTGCCGCCTCGCCCATAGAGCCTACCTCACAAAGATAGCATGCCCATCGGCTCCGCCTCATCACCACACGTCGACAAGCCAACGACCACGACCTCGGGAGCCCCTCATCACCGGCATGTTCGTCGTCTTCAAGCTTCGGCAACGACGACCGCAGCCGTCGATTCGTTTGCTCCAGCTCCTCCCCCACAGTGTCGTGCTTCTCCACCGAACCATTGTGCGCTGCTGCTGCATTTCCCCCTTTTCCCGCTGTTCCCCGCGCCCTCTAGCCGTCGCCCCGCGAGCATCGAGCTCCGGCCATCACCATGGCCGGCGAACCTCGCGCTCCCGAGCTCTTCCGCTCGTATCAGTAGCACCCGCGTGCTCTCCAGGTCCCTAGGAATCCGTAGAAGCCCTCGGTTGGCCTCCCCGTGCACGGCAGCGACGCCTGCCTCATGCCCGTGGCTTCGGCAGCCGCCCAGCTTAACGCCGTCGCCAACTCCGGCAACCCCGCGCCCCCTGCTGCCTCCGTTGGATGCGCGGGAGGAAGGACTATAGCCTGGTGCCCTTAGCGCGTCGAACCACTGCCGGAGCAGCGTCTCCGACGAGCTTCCGCCGCGGTTTTGGTGGCCGCCGGCCAACTCCGGCGGGCTGACGTGGCGCTGGCTTAATTAGGCTAACCACCAGATTAGCACTAACTAATTAACCTCCTAGGTCACTGACAGCGGGACCCCCGCCTGCTAATATTTTGGTTAGGAATTAAGTAACCTCAATTAGTCCTCTATTACACTGACATATGGACCCCATGCGTCAGGTTTGACCTGGACCCGGTCTGTTGACCTGCTGAAACTTCAAAAAATATTTATATATTTCAGAAAACATCCTAAACTTCAAAAATTCATAGAAATTAATCTATAAATCCAAATGAAATAATTTATATATGAAAAATAATCAGAAAAATTCAATATTTCCATATGTACCATTTTCAAGCATGTTGGAGCAACTTAAAGTTGCCGAATTGGACCAATCAAATAAATGGCATTTGACTAACCACTTTTGGAGTTTGATTTTGAACCTTGAGTTCGAACCAACTTCATTTAACTTGTTGCTAGTTGCATTAGGTCAATGAAAAACATATTGCCTTGTCATCATCATGCATCATATTGTTGCATTGCATTGATTGTGTGTTCTTTCTTTGTTATCGGTGGTTGTTCCCCCCTCAGAAGACGTATGTTCCGACGATGAGTTCAATGACACCGATGAAGAGCTATACTATCTTCAGAAGTGCCAGGCAAGCAAAACCCCCTTGTTCATTCCGATGTAATCCTACTCTCTTGCTCCTGCTCTCTTTTACTACATTAGGACAACAGCGATTCAACTGTTACATGCTGCGGTAGTTGAACCTCTTTCCTCTGCATGACCTGTCATTTCCACAGTAAATAGATGAAACCCACTAGCATGAGTAGGAGATGTTTGAGCCTTGATGAGCCTACTCATTCATGCTTGTTTGTCATGCCTGCTATTGCTTAGAGTTGTGTCAGGTCTGACTCACCAGGGATGAATTGGAAAGTTGTGAACATGTCCTACTATTGAGAGCTAAGTGTGTGAACACCATTTGGTAAAGGTAGCGGTGAGAGGCCATGTAGGAGTACATGGTGGGTTTTCTCATTGAAACCGTCCTCAGGAACTGAGTTCTGTGTTTGTGATCCATGAACAGTTACTACCACACATTGGGTTCCGGTAACTCGACCCCTCTCGGCTTATTAATCGCCTCGATCTCTGTCCAGGAGTTGCAACTAGTTTCTGGTGTTTGTAGATAGTGTTAGTAGTCTACCAAGTGGCACCCGGTACAGGTGGGCTTGGGACAGACTAGGCACCGTGGCCGGGTATACCAAGCATCGTCTGTTTGGTGGGCTTGGGAACCCTGTACACATCGTTTGCGGCCGTGAGCGACACCCCGACCGGATCTCCTTGTCGATGGAACCCGAATATGCGATAAACCTGGACTAGAGACTTGCGTGGTTAGTCAGGTCGTGGACGACTCCCTCGCCAGGCTTCCGCTTGAAGGTTGCCGAGATACACGACGTGTACATGGTGGTAAGTGGTGAGAGCGTGTGTGAAGAAGTACACCCTTGCAAGGTCATAAATGATCTATTCGAATAGCCGTGTCTGCGGTAAAGGACTTCTGGGTTGCCTGTACAGTTCATAGACAAGTGAAAGTGGATACGTTAAAATGCGCAAGATAAGCATGAGTGCTATGGATGGCGTTCTCGTAGGGAGATGGGAGCGGATCCAAAGTGGTGTATTGATATGGTGAATATGTGGACTCGTGTGCGCCACCTCAAAAGAGTTACTTGCAGTCATAGTTCAGGATAGCCACCGAGTCAAAGCTGGCTTGCTGCAGTTAAACTCCACCACCCCTTTGTTGATAATGATGCATATGTAGCTAGTTCCGATGTAAATCTTGCTGGGTACATTTGTACTCACGTTTGCTTAATTTATGTTTTTGCAGAGAGACTTCAGTCTCACTAGTAGTTCCGCGTGGACTTCGACGTTTAGTTACCTCAGCTATGATCTTGTACCCTTGGGAGGGTCTTCTAGATAGTCAGGCTTCTCAGCCTTTTTCATTTGTAGTTGTCTGTACTTAGACATGTTTATGCTTCCGCTTGTTGCTTGTATGCTCTGTATGTTGGGTCATAAGACCCATGTTTGTAATACTTGGCTCCTCGGAGCCTAATGAATAAATACTTTGAGTTGTAGAGTTTTGTTGTGATGCCATGTTGTATTTGCACATATAGAGCATATTGTGTGTATGATTTGAAATGCTTGGTATGTGTGGGATCCGGCAACCTAGTTGTTTATCCTTGGTAGCCTCTCTTACCGGCAAATGTCTCCTAGTGCTTCCACTGAGCCATGGTAGCTTGCTACTGCTCTGAAACACTTAGGCTGGCCGACATGTGTCCTTCTCTGTTCCTGTGTTTGTCCCTTCGGGGAAATGTCAAGCTGTCTACTGGAGTCCTGTTAGCCTGCTATAGCTCGGATTCTTCGGAGTCCTGTTAGCCCAGCTGCTACAACCCGGATTCACTCGCTGATGACCGACACGTTCATTGCTGGCTCATGTATGCCTGTCCCTGTAAGTTAGTGCCACTTTGGGTTTACGACTAGTCATGTCAGCCGGGTTCTTTGTCATATGGATGATAGCGACACTATCATATACGTGAGCCAAAAGGTGCAAATGGTCCTGGGCCAGGTAAGGTGGCACCCGTGGGAATATCGTGTGTGAGGCCGCAAACTGATATGATATGTTACATGCTAGATCGGTGTGACTTAGGATCGGGGTCCTAGCAGCTTTGGTATCAGATCCTGACTGCCTGTAGGATTACCAAGACAAACTGGTCGAAGTCGTGTCTAGAAATGCTTTAGTTATATAAGGGAATTGATTGTGGAAGGGAACGTAAGGCTCTTTTTACTCCTTTACCTTATGCTCTTCTGATCTGAGTCAACCTCTTCTTTTCTATGGGGATTAATAACTAGGCTTCTCGTCTTTCTATTAGGATCACGTGTTACTAGTCCGTAGACTTAATGGATTGATGGTTTCAAGTCTCAACTCAGTTCCTACTACTTCCATGTGTTGATAGCTGGCCTCAGAACCTTGATATTGTAATGTTGAGTGGTCATGCCACTATTTTGTAGGATGTCTCAGATATTTTTGAGCATTTACAGCCGTTATGCTGTCCAAGTCATCCCAGATTTCTAATTAGTCTGATGCACTTGCAAATCTTTCCTCCATGTTCTCAATGTCCTTTTGGGTTAGATTATGCACACTAATTGGTGTGTTGAGGTACTCCATTGCCTCGACCTATATGTTGAAGATATTATTATGACCCTAGGTGTCTTAGAGAACCACCCAGTAATCTAGCTCTAAATTGTATTCCTAGTGGCTAGTGTGATGATTCTCGTCGTCATTCTCGAAAGCATCCCGTGATGCCATTTAGTTAGTAGGCATTCTATTTCTGGGTTCTTGAGCCCAAGATTCACTCCACTTACCTATTGTTGGTAGTGTTTGCTCGTTCCTTTAGGATATTAGCAACCTTTGTGATAGTCCTCGAGTTTCGTGGTATTTCGTTCTTCCAAATACCATGAACTGCTTATGGCAGAAGTTCTTGAACCAAAGGATCACAACAAGAGTAGTCTTGATGAGTTCCACATTCTATGTTGTGACTCTGCCATTCCTACCTTCTGCACGGGTTATCCGGAAGAAATGTTGAGCTTTGCTCGACATACTAATCTATGCATCCACAACTCAGAAACATATATGTCCCTTTGAGTTGTATCTCTTTAGTTGTATTCTGACCTCCGTCTATCATTTGATAGTCAAGAGCATGTCATGCACTCATGCTCATCGATACCTCATATTCTTGTGGTCCGTCAAGCCATTCTATTTCGGAATGACTAGGAGAAACAACCTCCGGTACCTCGTCCATATCTAGGATTGGGTCAAAGCAGTTGTATTCCGTAGATTAAGCATGCCAATCTAGCTTTGTTCTGTTCTACCCTGGAGTGTCGCCCTCTTTCATTTCAAGAATGACGTGAGAATTGCACAATCTTTGATGAATTCTTGATGGAGTGATACTTCTCGCCATCATTATTCATTCCCCGGTTCCGTGTTGTCGCAAGCGGAATGCCGACAAGTGAGCCGTGTTGTGTGAAATCAATACCCCTAGCAACTCTGTTGCTTGGTAGTTAATCCACAATACTCTCATTCTTAGCGTGCTGGTTATTGAATCATCATCCTAAGATTGATCGTGCTACCTAGTCTATATTTCTGGTGCACACTTTGATCAATGAGTTAGGATTGTGCCAATCCCTCGCTTATTTGATCATATCGCCTTGCCCTAAAAAGCAGGATTATTCCGAGCTTAACAACATATTGGTGGTTCGTGATTTTTTTAATATCCTCTCGGAAGTATCACCAGGTTGTCCCCTGACCGTTATGTTGAGCTCGTGATCAAGTTGGTTTTCTTATAAACCACCCCTTCTCCAAGAATCTATGTTGGATATCCCTGAGCTAGTTGGTTGAGCTAGACAACAACTTGGAGAGTTGGAAGATGAAAGCTTGTCCCGCTTAGTTCATATCCAAAGGGATATACTTATGTTTGTGTGTTTGTTGAAGAAAGATGATATCTTCATCGATTGATCCTCGTGATCAATTGTCGGCGCTATTGTCTTATCAAATCTTCGATTCGCGCATGGTCTATTGTCAAATCAAATCAGGACCAACGATGTTCATAATGTTGTCTTATTCGTGGTTGATCCCTCGAGCATACATCATTACATCTTTTGGTCTGACCAATGCTATCACCGTGTTCACTTAATTGTGGAATTCCACCTATATGGAAGCCTGGATGGATTGTTGTTGAGCCCATTGACAACATTTTCATTTTATCCATGATCCATGTTGGACATCTATGTTAGTGTTGGAAACTTTCATAAGCATTATCTTCATGTCCCGTTCATGAAGCATATGTTTGATGAAAGAAGTGACTCCCTCTAGTTCATGTGCATTTGAAGCAAGTTGCTGCCGTGAATTCGAGAAAGCTTGTATTTTCCTTCATTTGGAATCATCCCAAGTCAGTCATGCACGTGCGAAGCATTCTATGGTCTGATAGACCGATCATCTCCATTCCATATGTAATCTCTAGCACACGAAGCCACTGATTGATTTGTTCAAGGACAAGAAGTTCCTTCATAAGAGCTAATCATATGACTTATGCATGGGCTTCGCTCTCCGCAATGATGGTTCCCAACCAGAACTCGGTAGTGTTTAATTATAAGACTACTACGTGGTCACGCTTGTCTGGGACAACGTGTTCACATGTGTGTAGCAGAACCCTCTCATGTTTTGGAGCTTACTACCGTAGTCCATCTCCCGAGAATCTCGCAACATTATCTCGTCGATTTGTGTTGCAAACTTTCCTTTTTCAGACATGTTGAGTCTGGAATATCCTGCCACCAACCAGATTTGAATCTCATGCAGTTATACGATTGGGGCATCTCAAAGATTTTGATCTTAGTTCCTCTATAATGCCGGTAAGTCAATGTAGTGGTCATTCTGCTGAGTCAAGATATCATCCACTCCCCATGAGGATACTTATAGTCCCGTTCCCAAACTGAGTATGCCATTTCTTCAAATGATCAATTGTGAATTGCCTCAGGCTGGTATGAAGACCTACAATGATGTATGTACCAAAAGTAATTCTTTTTGCCACTTCAGGGAATAACTCTATGAGTCATCCTCCCTAAGGTGCCCCGCTTTGGTGTTAAGGGAAAGTTAAATCCTCGCTACTTTGAAACGCATCCACCATTCTGTAAAGCGTGGAGTTGTTGCCTACCAAATTGAACCTTCGTCATCTGCCTCCATCACCTCTGATATGTGTTTTGTGTCTCACCTCGAGAGATGTTATCATGTATCATTCCATGTGTTGATCATGAGTTGCTCAATCTTCAAGCAGACTGTCTCTTGTGGACTTCCTTTTGTCGTTATCATGTTGGATGAAGATCTCGAAGGCAAAGACATCAAAGATCAATATGATGCAATAATTAACATCTTTGAGAAGGGAAGTTGGATCATGAAGATTGTGATAGTTCGAGTCCCCTCTTCCTTTTACCCTACACTTGAATCTCGGGACGAGATTCTTGTTTGGTGGGGGCGAGTTGTCACATCCCTAGCTTCTGGTGCTGCCTAGTGTGTGTGTGTCTTGCTTGCATCATGTTTAACTTTCATGGAAATTTGAAATGGCGATGTTCAAACCCTAGCATCAAAAGGAATCCAAATAGGTTCAACTAAAATCTTTTTCAATGATTTCAAAATGCCCTTTAAAAATGTTCATCATTTCTAGATCAAGGTGGAAGCATCTACCGAAAATGGTTTACATTTTTGCAGGACATATTTGGTCTATGAATTAAATCAATAAGTATTTTAATTGGGGCATTTAAATCCTATAAATATTTTAAATGCTCTAATAATTCTGAAACTAGTTGAGGGCTATTGGGAATAATTTCAACAGTGCCCACAAATATTTTCAGGAGTTTTAAAAATGGTTTAGTATTTTTACTAAATCAAAAAAAATTACAGAAATAGAAAAAAACAGAAATAGAAAAGAGATAGAGGACTTACTCGGCGAGCCCACACATGGCTCAACCTGGCGGCCCAGACCGCTGGGTCTGCAAGGCCATCCCAACCTCTTCCAACAAAGTGAGGCGAGGAGGGCACGGGCTGCCGAGGGCGCCACGCCACCTGCCTGCCTGCCCCTGCCCCCCTTGATGCTCTGGCCTGTCGGGACGTCGACACGCACCTGTCGGCGTTCTGGGAACGGGGGTCCCCAGACATGCCTACCTGCGGCCCACGGCATGGCTCTGCAAGTGGGCCCGTGCGGCCCATCTTCACCAACAACCACTCAAGACCCTCGCGAGGGGCCAAGCCTCGGGAGGCGGACGACCCAAGACCTCTTCGGGAGTGGCCTCACCAGGTTGGCTCGCGAGGGCGGAGAGATCAAGGAAAGGCAAACCTCGCGAGGCTTTCTTGACGTGAGCCATGACGATCAAGGCCAGGCGGGCGCCAGCACGCGTAGTGTCCTTATTTCCTCTTTGGTGCTAAGGAAGCAAGCGCAAGCGAGGAGTACCGAGGCGTCAAGCAAAGGCTTCCATATTGGTGCAACGAGACCAAGACCAGCTGGACGGCAAGACGGAGGTCACCATGGAGCCCAAGGCGGCGTCACCACCAGAGCCTTTTGCAGGCAAAGACTGCTTTTGTCAGGATAAGCTGTACTAAGCTGTCCCCTTCCAAATTAGCCATTGTTGGCTCCCTTCCCACTCAATATTTGGGGAGAGGACCAGGGCCTCTATAAAAAGGTCTAGCCACCATAGTAGGAAGAGAGACCCAGCTCGATCTGATCTTTAGCCGATCCTAGCCACACACCAAGCACAAGAACACCTTGCCTTAGGAGGTTATTCTTCCCCTTGTACTGTTCATCCTCAGCCCAAGAGGCAAACCACCACCACCACACTGGAGTAGGGTATTACACCACAACGGTGGACCGAACCAGTATAAATCTTGTGTCCCTTGCGTTGCACGTCCGTCGAGTTAGCCCTTGAGATCTTAGATAAGCTAGTACGTGGATCGGTAGGGGGAGATCTTCGTGCGCACCCCAGTGTTCAAACCTTGAGGGTTTTGACGAAACCCGTGATCCGACATTTGGCGCGCCAGGTAGGGGTGCGCCGGGGCTCTTCTCTCACCAGCTGATTCGCTCGTTGATCCTTCGGCGCTCCGTCGCTCCGATGCCTGGCGACTCGAGAGCCAACATCGACCGCTGGGCGGCATGGCCGGCCCGAGCGGCGACGACAGCCCAAGAAGACCCCAACCCCGCGCCTCAGGCGGCACGCACACCGCCAAATGCCGCGGGGCGCGGGCAGCGCGGTCACTCACCCTCTCCTCTTACTCCACGACAAGTGCGAGCGGCCGTGAGGGCCTCATGCAACGCTGCCGCCACGGCGCCACACACCCGGCGGGAGCAGGCGAACATGAGGGCCGCACTCACGGTGGCTCGAGAGCTGCTGCGATGCCGGTTAATGGAGAGCGGTCGGGATGCTATGCTCGAGCGCGTCGCCGAGCTCTTGGACGTCGCGGCCTCAGGAGCGCCACCCTTTTGTACTCCGCTCACGCCACAAGCTGCGGCCGGGTCGCATGGCGGACCATGCCGCGCCCTCATGACCGCGGGCGCACCACCAGGCTTCATCGACACCGGTGCAACCAACAGAGTTGTACGCCCGCTCGCACCCGCGCCACCTCCGCTGGGCGCGGGCGCGAGCGCCGCCACCTACGGTCCAGGCGGGATGCAACCCTACCATCCTCGAGGCGGCACGCTAGTATGAGCGACATGGAACATGGGGTACTACAGCGAGGTCTTCGAGGAGGCGGCCCCGGAGGCCTACGTGCCCCACATGGTGGACCAAGAGTACATGCTGGAAGACGACCCCGGCTCGTCCCTCGAGCTGGGCTAGGAGGAGGAGGCGCTAGAAGCCGGCACCTTTCGGGAGCCGTCTGGAAGCCTCACCAACCGCGCCAGCGACAACGACTACAGGGCACCACTAGTTCCTCAGGAGCAGGCTTACCATGGTGCGCAAGAGGATCAGGTCACCACGGCGGCTGGCGGCCCCAGTTCGACGGCCTCCCTTCCGCCAGGGGGAGCGCACTGGGGGCTGCAGGAGAGGGGTCGGGAGCCGGACCCCTCCCCGCACCGCACGGAGCAAGGCATCCCCCGGAGGTAGGCTGTTGGATGTTGGGTTCCGGCAAAACCCTTAACGTTCGAACTCTGGGGTGCACGCGAAGTTCTTTCCCTCCTACCGATCCACGCCCTAGCTCTCTAAGATCTCACGGACGAACTCGACGCACTCGCAACACAGAAAGACACGAGATTATACTGGTTCGGGCCACCGTTGTGGTGTAATACCCTACTCCAGTGTGTGGTGGTGGATTGCCTCTTGGGCTGATGAAGAACAGTACAAGGGGAAGAACAGCCTCCTTTGGTTGAGGTGTTCTTGTGCTCTATGGACTTGTGGATGAGAACTCGATCAGTTCAACCTGCCCCTACTGTGGTGGCTAGCTCTACTTATATAGGCCCTGGTCCTCTCCCAAAATATTGAGCGGGAAGGGAGCCAACAACGGCGGGCAAATTTGAAAGGGGACAGCTAGTACAAGCTATCCCCGACAAAGCGGTCTTCGCCGCAAAGGCTCCGTGGTGACGCCGTCTTGGGCTCCACGGTGACCTCCGTTTTGCCGTCCTGCTGGTCTTGGTCTTGTTGCACCGATATGGAAATCTTTGCCTGATGCATCAGTACTCCGCGCCTACGCTTGCTTGCTTAGCACCAAAGAGGAAACAAGGACATTGCGCACGCTGGCGCCCGCCTGGTGCCGTTAATAGTGGCTCACGTCACGTGAGCCTCTTGAGGTTTGCTCTACCTTGATATCTCCGCTCCTCGCAAGGAAGCCTGGTGAGGCCGCTCCCGAGGAGGTCTTGCACCGTCCGCCTCACGAGGCTTGGCCCCTCGTGAGGGTCTTGAATGCTTTTTTGATGAAGATGGGCCATACAGGCCCGCTAGCATAGCCACGCCGTGGGCCGCAGGCAGGCAAGTCTGGGGACCCCCATTCCCAGGACACCGATAGTAGCCCCCGGGCCCAAGGTGCGCTCGGGCTTGGCTTCACGGCGAAGCCAAGGGTAAAGTGCAGAGTGCCGCGGGCCCCAAAAGCCTGCGGCCTTGGTCGACGCGTGGAGGTTGATTGGACATGGGTGTCTCCACTTCCCCACGCCGCCTCGGCAACTGCCCGACTTGACAAGTCCCTGCGACATGCAAGGAAAACCATCATTACCTGTGATCATGGGGGCGCCGGTTGGCCTTCTTCCGCTATAAATGGGGAAGGGGGGCGGAGCCCCCATCGCCCATCCCTTCCTTGCTCGCGTGCTTCTCCCTCCTCGCTCCATTGCTAGCAGCGCCACCAATGGCGCCACGAAGGAAGTTCTCTGCCGCCGAGAAGGGGAAGGCCCCTCGCGAGGGACCCGGCTCCCCAGTGCCCAAGCGCAGACGCGGCCGTTCGTGCAAGCACGTCGCGACCCCCGCCACGGCCCGTTGTCATGGCGGCACCGCGGCACGCGGAGGGGGTCGTCCCAGCCATGGCGGCCCAATTGACGAAGGGAGGCATGCCATGGTGGCGCGGCCTCCCCGTCCGCGCTTCCATTCGGTGGAAGTGTCGCCGAAGTTTGTCGTCTGGTCGGAGAACCCGGCCGGCAACTGGCTCCATCTTCTGCGCTTCTTCGTCGACGAACTGTTGGCCTTTGGTCCAAGAGTGCTCTGGTTGCAGGCGGATGGTTGCTGCAGTAAGGCCTCTTGGGTCATGGTCGAGACTTCCGCCGCGGGTAACATAGCCCCGTCCCGCGGCTGGCAGACGTCTGCCCGCGTGCGCGGCCTGGTCAGGCGGTGAACCCTCCTCTTCAAGTACAATGGTGGATCGACCCTCTATGTGAGGGTGTTTGGCGAAGATGGTCGCCGCGACGGGTGCTGCCCCGTGGCGAACGATGGTGAGGAGGTGCTCAGCCTTGGTGACGGTCGCGACGAGGATGAGGGCGAGCCTGCCCTAGGCGGCGACCGTGTCTCGTCTAGCTACGGCGGCTCTTCCTTCGGCGATAGCTCCAGCAGTGGTGGCTATGACCAGCCAGCGCGCCACTGCGCCCGCTTTGAGGGCGGCAGCGGGTCATCTCGTCGCCGTGCCTCCGTGAAGCGCGAGGAAGGGTCTGGCTAGGCTCGGGGTGTCGCTAGGGGCCTGCCTCCGCGGATCGCTGCAACGCCGCTTTTGTTTTGCTCTGTTTCCTGCATCAAAAATGAAACTAGTATGGGCCCAGAGGGGCTTGTATCGAACTGTGGTTCCTTGGTTATTGCACTATGCGTGTTGTTCCCGTGCCGTATTGTTATTTTGCTCAAATGAAACTTAACCTGGTGAATTCGGGACGCCCTCTTCCTTACGAGGCGTTTGTTTCCTTGTGTCCATCTTGACCTGGTGGTCTGTGTTTGCTCAGGAACTGCAAAAATTCGTTAGGAGCTGCGCTAGAAGATTTGCCGCCCACCTGTGCCTTGACTCGGGCGCTTTGTATCAAGGGTACCCGGGGCACACGGACTAGGAGAGATGCGCCAGTTTTTGAGGGTGGCTCGCGAGAAGGCAGAGAGGAGAAAAATGCTCGCGAGGGCACCTTCCTAGCCCCTCGCGAGGTATGCGAGAGAGAGAACACGAGCGAACCAGAGCCGGAAAATGCGGTAAGAGGTGAGGGAATCGAATCAGCAAGGAACACCAAAAGCAAACTTCGATTAAGGAAAAGCCAGCCAACTACGGAAAGCAAATGAAAAGCCGCGTCCAGCACCTAGCCTAGTCTTCAAGTCTTCTCACCAGCGTGGAGCTAAGTGCTGCCACTAGGCCTGGGCGGGAGCCCCAGGGCCTGAGGCCGACGCTCCTGAGACTCTGAGGCGTGTACAACCCCACTCATTATTACGTGAGAGTGTCACGGGCGGATTCTTCACAGGCATCGGGCCTTCTTCATAGGCTCTGGGTCTTTCTTCACAGGCTCTGGGCCTTGCTTCATGGGTAGAACTTTCGGAGGTGCTGGATGTTCCAGGCATTCTGGATAGGTATCCCGCCCCTGCGCCTCCAAGCTGCGGGCGCCAGCTCAGAGACATGGACGACCCTGAACGGGCCCTCCCACATGGGTGAAAGCTTGTGCAGCCCTTCCCTGGAGAGGACCCGCCTCAGGACGAGGTCACCTACCTCGAGTGTCCTGGAGAGGACGCTGCAGCAGTGGTATCGCCGCAGCGCTTGCTGGTACCTTGCCGCCCTCAGTGCGGCTTCGCGACGTCGTTCCTCCCCCAGCACGAGGTCCATCCCCCACGTGGCGTCTTGCTGCGTTTCATCGAACGCCAGGACCTGGGTGGAGCGATGCTTGACCTTGTGAGGGAGGACTGCTTCAGCTCCTTAGACAAGGAAGAATGGGGTCTCGCCCGTTGGCTTGGTAGCGGTGGTGCGGATGGACCACATCACGGACTGGAGCTCATCGTACCAGTCCCTGCCATAGGTCTCGAGCTTCTTCTTGAAGGTCCTGGTCTTGAGGCCCCTCAAGACCTTCGCGTTGGCGAGTTCGGCCTGACCATTGCTCCTGGGGTGCGACACCGAAGCGTAGCAGATCTGCGTTCCAAGGTTAGCACAGTAGGTTTTGAAGAGGTTACTCGTAAACTGCAAGCCGTTATCTGTGATGATGCGGTTGGGGACCCCGAAGCGGGTCATGAGGCCCTTGATGAACTTGACAGCAGAGCCGGCTGGGATGGTGCGGACAGCTTCCACTTCCGCCCACTTGGTGAACTTGTCGATGGCGACGTAGAGGTGACGGTAGCCCCCAGGCGCTCGAGGGAACGGGCCCAGGATGTCTAGCCCCCAGACCGCGAACGACCACGTGAGCGGAATGGTTTGGAGGCCCTGAGCCGGCTGATGAATTTGCTTGGCGGAACGGCAAAGCTTCGATGACTTCACAACCTCAGCAAGCGCTATTGAGCGATTACAATAATAGAACCCATCATGGAATACTTTGCCGACGAGGGTCTGCGGATTTACGCAGTGGTGCCCGCAGTCACCATCGTGTATGTTAGTTAGCAGATCCTTCCCCTGGTCCCTGGAAATGCAGCGCAAGGAAACATCGTTTGGCCGCTTCTTGTACAACTCGCCATCCCGGATACAGTACGCCGTGGCTTGCCGAACCACACGCTCTGCATCCTCCTCCTTCTCTGGCAGCGCGCCTTGCATCAGATACTCCTTGAATTCCATGGTCCAGCATCCATGCTGAGGTTCAAGCGCCAAGAGCAAGCGAGCTCCTGAGGTCGGGCCACAGGCCGGGGCTCCTGAGACAGGAGGCTGTGGAAGCTCCTCCTGAGGCTGAGCTGTGCTTGAAAGTGGTGGTGTCGCCGATGGCTTGAAGAGCCGTTCCTCAAAGACACCAGGCTCTTGTGGCGATGTCGTCGGCTTCCTTGTTGGTTCCCCGGGGCACGTGCTGCAGCTCCAAGCACGAGAACTGCTTCTCCATCTTGCGCACCACCATGAGGTATGCCTCCATATGCTCGTCCTTTGGCTCGCATACTTTGTTAGAGAAGTTGACGAGGAGCTGCGAGTCACCTCTAACGGTAAGGCGCTTCACCCCCAGAGCTACCACGGCCTTCAGGCCAGCTATGAGGCCTTCGTATTCTGCGATGTTGTTGGAGACCTTCTCGCCATGCTGAAAGCAGAGTTGCACGGCGTAATAGAGCTTATCCTGAGTGGGCGATATTAGTACTGCTCCAGCCCCTGCGCCTTGGTGCCCGAAGGCGCCATCGAAGTACATGACCCAACCGTCTGGTGCCTTGCTTCCTGGCAAGGTAGATCGGTCTTCGCCTTCTTCAAGTGTTGGGGCATCCATCCATTCTGCCACAAAATCAGTGAGCACGGCCCCCTTGACGACCCTTGTAGTGCTGAACTCTAACTGGAATGCTTGCAGCTCGATGTTCCACTCGGCGACCCTTCCAGCTGAGTTGGGGCTCCTGAGCACCCTCTCCAATGGGTAGGCCAAGACGACCTTGACGGGGTGGCCCTAGAAGTAGTGCCGCAGCTTGCGTGAGGCCACCAAGAGCGCGAGCAGGAGCTTCTGAGGCATGGGGTATCATGCCCTTGCGTCCCGCAACACCGTGCTGACAAAATACACCGGGTGCTCGACAAGGGCTGGCGGTTGGTGAGGCTCGGTCTTCATGGAGATTGGGGCGCCTCGAGGTGGAGGGGCCCGAGGCCTGACCGCCAGGAATTTCGCGACGTTGTCTTGCCGAGCTTGGTCTTCGTGCCGAGGCTTTTATGCACCTTCCCGACCTCAGACATTTCAGCTATAGCTTATGCGGCGCGCGCTTGGCTTGGTGCTCCTCCCAAACCGCCACCAGCTGCAACAAGGAGTACGGGTGGCAGCAAGGTAGAGCACTAAGGGCTCGAGAGGTCGTGGTGCCACCATCACCGGAGGGCTGTACAGGTATTTCTTAAGGTTTTGGAAGGCTCGGTCGGCCTCTGGTGTCCACTCGAACGGGCCCTTCTTCTTCATGAGCTTGAAGAAGGGTAAGGCGCGCTCTCCCATCTTGGAGATGAAACGGCCCAAACGGTCACTCGTCCCCGCCAGCCAGATCTCTCGAGGGTCTCGCGCAGCTCATGTCCTCGATGGCCTTGATCTTCTCCGGTTCGCCGATCCTCTGTGATACGAGGAATCCCAGCAGCTTGCCGAAGGGACATCGAACACACACTTCTCCGGTTAAGCCGCAAGTTCACCCGGCGCAGCTCTCAAGGTCTCCCCAAGTCCTGAATCAAGGTTCTCGCCTCCCGAGACTTCACCAATATGTCGTCGACATAGGCCTCTGTGTTTCTCCCGAGCTGCCGCCCCAAGGCAATGTGCATCAGCCGCTCAAAGGTCGTGTCCGTGTTGTGCAGCCCGAAGGGCATGCAGGTGTAGCAGTACACCCCACACGGGGTCAGGAAGGTTGTCTCCTGTACGTCTTCCACCACTATCTTGATCTGGTGATACCCTGAGAATGCGTCCAGGAAGCACAGCAGGTCGCACTCGGCGGTGGAGTCGACGATCTGATCGATGAGGGGGAGTGGGAACGGATCTTGGGGGCAGACCTTATTAAGGTTGGTGAAATCGACGCACATCTGTTCCTTCCCGCCTTTTTTCGGCACTACGACGGGGTTTGCCAGCCATGTGGGATACCGAACCTCGCGAATGGCACCCTCCTCCTCCAGCTTGCGGGTCTCTTGGATGATGAAGGCTTGCTTCTCCGTGGATTGCCACCTCGCTCATTGCTTGCACTACAAAAAAAAGACACATCCGTGACATTTTGGGCCGAACGAAATTTTTTTCTGTCATACATATGACACTTCTATGACAATAATTGTGACAAAACCCGGTATCATCATAGATGTGGTGGGCTCCTACCTCTATGACAAAAAATCATGACAGAAAATGGGCTTTTCGTCTTGGGTGGGCCGGAGACGCAGCTGCATGACATTCTTTGGGCCATCCATGATGGGAAAAACCTTGGTAGAAGCGAGGGGGAAGAAAATTTCAGGGAGTTCCCGATTACGGTGGGAGGTCGGGGGTCGAGCGATGCGCGTTTCTCTTGTACACGTACGCGTGTGTGTGCGAGGCATTGGCTCTAACTGAACCCGAGCGAGGCGTTGGGCTCTAATCAACCCGAGCAATTGCACTGCGCAGCTATGCGTTATCGAACCCGAAAGCGATCAATCGATGGTGTTAATCGAACCCGATCGAGCGATTCTTCGCCATCGCTGCTAATCAAGCCGATCGACGCTGCCTCGATGAACAAAGTGAGCGCTATGGGGGTTGTATGAATAAAGGAGCGGTGGCGTTGCCTCGGATGAACATGACCCCGTGGTGTGGTGGAGGGCTGATGAACAATAGACGGTGAAGGGGTGCCCGTGGAGGGGTGGTTGAACAGACTCGTGGTGTGGAGGGTTGGATGAACAGAGACGGTGGAGGGGTGGTTGAACAAGAGCTGTGGAGAAGCGCGTGGTGGAGTCTGGATGAACAGGAGCCCGTGGAGGCCGGAGGAGGTCGACGGTAGCCCGTGGAGGCCGGAGGAGGTCGATGGTGGAGATGAACAGATCCCGTGGAGTCCTGCTTTCTGCACGCCACACCCTCCCGGCGAACAGGACCCCTTTCGACCGTAGCACTCCAACACAAGTTCGCTTTCGTCCGCTTTTGTGGTACGCCACACCCTCCCGATCAACAGACCCTTGTTTCACCGTAGGAGGTCCATTTCGTCCTGTTTTGGCGGCACGCCACACCCTCCCGATCAACAGACCCCCTGCTTCGACCGTAGGAGGTCCGCTTGCCTGCTTTTGTGGTACGCCACACCCTCTCGATCAACAGACCCCTGCCGCCGTAGGAGGTCCGCTTCTCCGCTGGCGGTATGCCACACCCTCCCGATCAATAGGACCCTGCTCCAAACGTAGGAGGTCTGTTTCTCCGCCAGCGGCACGCCAGCCTCGCTTCATCGCCTGTCCTGGCCCAAGCCTCCCGGCGAACACGACGATGCATTCCGCTCGACCCAGCCGGTTGGCTCCCACGCTGCCTGCTGCCTCCCGATGAACACGACGCATTCCGCTGCCTCCCATGAACACACGACGACAACGCGAGCCCGCCCACCCAGCCATGTACGCGAGCCCCGGCCGTACGTATGCGCGAGTAGGCGTCGAGACCCCGCCCAGATAGTACGCGGCGTGGCATGTACGTACATGCTACGCGCGCTTCTACTACTTACACGCGCGCGCTTACTACTTACACGCACGCCCTACATCCACCAGATATATGTACGCATAACGTCACGACCGTAATGACAACGCCACGGCGCTTCAACCGTGGGTCCCACCGCGTGCACTTCCTTGTGTGCGAAGATGTAGCTGGTGGGTCCCAGCAGCCGTGGGGAAAATCGTTTTTTCTCGGACGCACTTCCTTGCGGCGAAGATGTAGCTGGTGGGTCCCAGCAGTGTGGGGAGAATCGTTGATTGTTCGACGCACTTCCTTGCGTATAAGATGTAGCTGGTGGGTCCCAGCAGCAGCCGGGCTAATCATTTTTTTGCCCGGACGCACTTCCTTGCGTGCAAAGATGTAGCTGATGGGTCCCAACAGTGGGGAAAGGTTTTTTGCGAAATACGGTGGCCCGTCCGTGGGTCCCCGCCGCCGTGGAGGAATCATTATTTTGCGCTGAATAAGGAGGCACTTCCTTGCTGCGCCATGGACCCAATCTGTCGCCTCTCCACGCATGTACCCACGTCCGATGGAAGTCGCCTGACCACGCTGACCACGCTGCGCCGAGAGCACCACGGCGGTGGACGGCGGCGAGGACTAGGAAGGGATGACTCGGAGCCGGGAAGACGCAAGAAGGGATGCCCACGCCAAGAGGAGTACGAGGGTTCACCGGTTCGATCATGTGTGAGGCTGCTGCTGCCAGAGAATAACAGGGGTGTGGGTGAGTAGAGGATGGCATGGCCAGCGGTGGGAGTAGTAGGGGGCGGTGAGGCCTCCGCGGCATCACAGCCGGCCACGGGAGGCAGGAGCACGCGTCACGACCGGCGCTGGTTCGGGCGGCTGGAGCAAGAAGACCAGAGGTTGAAGAAGCACTACGGCCGTTGGATGAACATCGTACGGTAACAGGAGCTAGAATCATTCATATTGACTAATAAGTTGACAAAGCCCTCCGTCCCCGTCAACTTGGTAGGCCCACAAGTCAGCCTCCCACTATGCTAGGTTCCAGCTGGCAGGGGGAGTATTCATTTTTTTGTGCGTAATAAGGAGGCACTTCCTTGTGTGCGAAGATAGCTGGTGGGTCCGACATGTCAGCGGGGGGCACGTTTTTTTTGCGAAATACAGAGGCCCTTCCGATGGGTCCCGATGTCGTGGAGGAATCATTATTTTGCGCTGTAATAAGGAGGCATTTCCTTGTGTGCGGCAGAGGACCCAGCTGTCAGCCTCTCCACGCACAGTCTACTTTCGATGGCGTCGTTGGTTGACCATGTTGACCACGCCGCGCCGAGCGCATCCAAGGTGGTGGACGACAGCGAGGCCCCGGACAACAACGAGCCGGAGATGGGAAGACATGGGAGTAGAGTCGTAGACGGAGAAGTGTACGAGGCTTAATTGGTTCTAGTGCGGTGTGGTTCGGCAGTCGGTGGAGAAGAACAGGAGGTGTGGAGGGGTGGAGGGATGGCCTGGCCAACGGTGGAGTAGCGCTTGATAGCGAAGCATGCTAAGCAGAGCTGCTAGTAGCAGGAGGCGGGAGGTGGTCCCGACGGCGCTGGAGGAAGAAGACGAGAGATTGAAGATGGATGCCGGTCGTTGGATGTAAATCCAACGACTAACATGTCGAATTATTTGTTGACTAAATTTACGATTTACTCATGCTGGCTTCACCTATTGGCCCACATTTCAGCCTCCAAAATGTGGCACGATTCAACCCATTTTTTCAGAATTTACAGTGTTTTTTTGTGCGGTAGAATTTACAAATCAATTTGATCTTTTTTTTGAATTACAGCCATTAGCTGGGCTGGGTGAACAAATAATGTAGGTCCATGCCCATTTATTTTATTTCCTAAAAATTACAGGCCATTTGCACTTTCTCTAAATACACGATTTTGCTAGGCTGATTCTAATTATAATGTTGGATTGGGCCAGCAATGTTATCAAAAATAAAAAGGGCTGAGCATTTTGTTATAAATATATTTAAATAATAAGTGATATTATTACATTCATCCTTAAATCTTACCAAGCTTTTGTACACAATCACTAGGATTTTCGTACAAAACAATCCAGGATTTTATTTGTTAAGAAGTTATTTTATAAGTTAATAAGATGTGGGATATTGTTTTCTTACATATGTAAGTATCTTTTAAATATATGATGACAATAAAAATAATATATAATAACATATAAAATAATTTAAATATATATAATATAGTTAGAAGGAAACATAAGTTAGACCCATGCTCCTATTCTTATATAGAAAAATAGAACAGACCTCTGCTTTCTTCAAAAAATACATTAATTGCGCTGCCAAAATAAAACTTCAATGGGAGGTCCATAGACCGGTCGATACATGACGGCGCTTAAGAAAATACAAACAGGCCTATGGACCTCCCATCCGAGGTCGTGGCTGCGATGTTAGAAATGAAAGCCTAGACGGGCAGCCCAAAACCACGCCCAAGACTTGCCAAAACTTCATCCTCGTTTTCTATGTTTCGCACACTCGACATTGTGTGGGCATTTTGACTGCATCATATGAAGATGTGCTATGCATGAACGTTGATCAGCATGATGTTAACGGCTGGTAGTTCCATTTCACCATGAATAAAACTTCCAACATGATGTTAACCTTGTTTGAAAAGGCCATGTTAATATAAATGCTTTGCCTCCGAAAGTTGCAGTTTTTATCTGAAACTGAACTTGCGCTTATCTCAAATCTGAAACTTGCAGTTTTTTCTCCGAGAATCACATTGTCTGCACTTCTATACTCCTATGAAACTACATTTTTTAAGTGCTAAAATAGATCTCTAGAATTCATAAAATACTTCATATGCTCAATATCGCAAATCTGAAATTCAAAAGACATTCATATCTGAAAGTACTCTCAAAATACACAACACAAAACACAATTCACACCGCAAATATCGACAACCCTAAGCTCCTCCCCGACAATTCACAACCTACCCGACTTTTGGGTTGGGGGCAGCCCTCCTATTCCTCGGCGCAGATAGTCGCCCATGAAACGATGTGAACGGCGAGGGAGACGATGGCGGGAAGCATCGTCAGCCAACTGCTTTCTCCTCTTGTAGTTGGGTTCGGTCGACGAAGACTCCATCGCTCGCCCGCAGGACACCTCACAAACGGCACCTCAGAGATGCTCGATCCTTCAATCTCTCGTGGATGCTCCATTTGGGATCGACATTCCCACCACCGCTTCCTCACGATCGGATTCGTGAATCTGCTTGCTCCATGGCCCGAGGAGCAGCTCTATGTACTCGGCGTGACTTCTCCGGGAGTATCACCGCCTTTTCGCTCTGCAGATATTTGGCCATGGATATCGCTGTCGCCGCTTAGTTGGTCCTTGTTGTCAAACCAAGACTGATCTCCAACATCCTAGCTAGCTTCACAGTGGTCGCCGCTCGCGATCCTCACGATCGGTTGTACCTCCATCGATCAACTTCTCCACAACACCTTCACTGTCGGGCGGTGGTTTTTGAATGGAAGAGGAGAGGAGCAGCGCTGGTTTTGGATTAGAACGGGAGAGGAGCGACGCTGGTTTTGGACCGAACATGAGAGGAGGGGCGGTGGTTTTGAAATGGAAGAGGAGAGGAGCGGCGCTGGATTTAGATCGAACAGAGAGGATCGCGGTGGTTTAAGAGGAGAAGAGCGAAGAGCGACGCTGGTCTTGGAAGTATTTTTTGTTGTTTTATGATTTTGGGTCAAAGTTTGACCACGCATCAGATTTGACAAGCAAAATGTGACTGCATGTCACCAAAAATTGTATCGCTTGGTTCAGATTCGAATGTACTTTCAAATTATATTGTTTTTGCAACGATAACATATATTTTATGTGCGAAAATCATGGTCAATTATGACCCGTAATAAAAGGGAGACTAGTTAATGGGGTCGCTTAATGGAAGGGTAAATTGATTTTGATTTTGATCCACCACAAAGACGCCGCCCTCTTGTCCAATGCTAAATCGCTGCCACATGCTCCTCTCCTCTTCTCCATTGCAAAACTACCTCCTCTTCTCTCCATCATCTCCATTCCAAAACCACCGCCTCGCCTCTCCCTCTTCTCGATCTTCTCCATTGCAAAACCACCTCCTCTCCTCTCCATCATCTCCATTCCAAAACCACCGCTCGCCTCTCCTCTTCTCGATCTTCTCCATTGCAAAACCACCTCCTCTCCTCGCCATCATCTCCATTCCAAAACCACCGCCTCGCCTCCCTCTTCTCGATCTTCTCCATTACAAAACCACCTCCTCTCCTCTTCATCATCTCCATTCCAAAACCACAGCCTCGCCTCCTCTTCTCGATCTTCTCCATTGCAAAACCACCTCCTCTCCTCTCCATCATCTCCATTCCAAAACCACCGCCTCGCCTCTCCCTCTTCTCTATTGCAAGACCACCGCCTCCTCCCATCTCCCAAAGCTAGCACCGACCACCGTAGGACATCTATGGAGAGGATGCCGAGTGAATCGTGCAGATTGTCGGGCGGCGCACTGTGCAAAGTTAGCCAGGTTGAACAAGATCCTTAGTTGGTTTGATAATGAGTGGGAGATTTTGAGGACGGTGCGGGCCATGTGGCAATGCATGCGAAAGAGCGAGACGACGGCGATGAGGGCAGCGATGTACATGTACTCCTCGGCGGCAGTCACGCCGCAGTCCTCCGAGTTCATCGAGTATCTCCTCTGGGCGATGGAGCAGACAGATTCGCCCGAGGTGGCAGTCAGGCGGAGGTGGTGGGCGTACAGGTCGAAGGTCGAGAACCCAGAGGATAACGAATCGATAGAGTATGGTGTGCCGTTCGAGAGGGTGCAGAGCGAGCCGGAGCCACAGGAGTATTCGTTCTCCCACCGCAAGAGGAGGCCGGATGGCACGACGTCGCTTCCCCGCCGTTCTCCACGGTTCCCTCGGCGCTCGCCTCGTTTCAACGACGGTGGTAGGGTTTAAGGTAAGCTTCAGACTAACCTAATCTTCCACCTGCTCATGCTTACAATCAGTGTGACAGCTAATGAAAATCATGCTTACAATCAGTCTCCGAGTACTACGCCAATCACCCTAAAATAGCTCGACCTTTGGGTCAAAGTTGTGACACAAAGGTACAAATAAAGAAAATAGATTGCTGCTTCTTTTCGTAAAAGAGTACTCCCTAGAAAACTGCCAATATAAGCTACTAGTATTTGGTTAAAGGATTTGCCGAGAAAGATCCGTCCACGAGAACGCCACACATCCCATCTGGTGGTGGTGGATGCCAATGCGTGCATGCAGCATTGTTGGTGTCGGTAATTTTTACTTGGCACACCTCGCACTCTACATATATGCCGGTTCCATACGTACATTTGTGCAGTTCCACCAAAATGCAGCTGAATAACCCTGTTTGCGCAGATAATGAAAAAGCATGATTACATTATAGTGGCACTAGTTGATGAAACACACAAAATAAATAGAAGAAAATATGGCGATAGTATCATAGTATGCCATGCTGCGAGGGCGAGATGGGCCCTGCGACGCCTCATACGGTACGCCTCATACTCGACATCGTCCCAAGTCTCCCAGATACACCTTCTGCCAGTGATGAACATCAGTGTACAGTGGTAGTATAAGGAGGCGCCTTGAGACATTCAAATCTCTATTTTTGTACATATTAACTAAAATTAAGCACCCTAGTTTGTAGAAACGCTTAAACATTAATAATGGGACTAGTTGATGAAACATACGTTAACAAAGAGAAGCACTTTCTTTATCTACATTGGAAATGAAATGATAGAGATGACACTCGCCTATTTTAATCAGATTATTACTTCATTTTATCAAGGACACTAGGGTCGAGCAGGTGGCAACGAGGTGTACCGCAAGGCCGCAACGATGGAGGCCGGGGTGCTTAGATCGATGTCAAGCTGGCTCTTTCAGTCACCAACATGGATGATTCAATTCATGGACCTTTGGTGCAGTTCACATAAAATGAAGCAATGTCCCGTGAGCTAGCAGCTTCTTCTTCAAATTTTTAAGAAAAGGGTTTCAGCCCCGGTTCCATTTTCCATCGTAAAACTAAACCCACAGTAGCTTCTTCTTCATTAGTTGCAATAAAATTGAGCAACATCAAGGTTGGTTGTGAAGCTCCTGGAATGCTCAACTATAATTTGATATCATTTGTGCAGTTCAACTAATATCAAGCGTGAAATGTATATCTCTGCTTGCACAAAAAGGTGGAAAGGAGGGTGACTATCAAGTGATGAAACATGCATCAAATGAAAAGAAGCATGTTCCTTATCCGAATGGCAATCCTACAAGGACAAGAGCAATTTCTAAAGCAGTGGCATTGCTAGATATTAGTGTGGGCATTAGGATTAACTATGACAACCATTAAATACTTACATTACTTTGGGCACGGAGAGTAGGCGGACCAGATGCTTGCATTTCTACCTAAAAGAACCAACTTATCTTAATGGGAAATTTTAGCGTGACATGTAAAGAAGTGCCATTGATTCATATTATCGAGGCATTACATTGAAAACAACATTGGTTTAACGTGTCTTATTTTTAACAAAGGCGATCGCTACATTTTACCAAGGATTACATAAGAGTTGCTCGGGCAACAAACAGCAGAACGGGATATCCGGGTTGGTCCATTTTTGTTCGGTATAGCCACCTTATAATCGTGTGAGGCTAGCAAATCTAGTGCTGGACTTACTCGCTGACTTGTCCCCAATCCCCACTTTCTTTCCTTTTTCAACCAATAGATCGGGTTTATATTGAGTTTGTACTGCTTCCCTTTATTTCCTATTAGACCTAGAGACCAGCTTGATAGCCACCTCTACTTTTCGCCCCCATTATTTCCTCTTTCGACCAAGTCCTAGATTCAGGTAACAAATCATCCCACACCCCACCCCCTTTCTTCCTTGTTTGAACCAAGTAGTACTAGATTCGAGTGCATGAACTAGTTTTACCTCTTAAACGTAAAAAATTAGGTGGTTTTCGAACAGCCGATCGATCCTATCTACGAGGGGGCCTGAGAAATAGTAAAAGATACAAATGTAGCGACATCAGGAGCTCAGGAAGTAGACCAAGGCTGGTTTCGAAGGAAGTTATACCTGATGGTCGCCGGGATGCCGCTAGGTGGGCGGCGGGAGGCCGGATCTGCCCACACTACGGCAGCGAGGAAGAAGGGGTCGGAGGCTCTCCCTCGCCAGCGGTGCTTGGGAGAGAACGGCAAGGAAGGCTGATCGGGACGCGCCCAACAGTGGGTAAGAGCCATCGCCGAGGACGACCGCGTGAACATTGCACCTTCTCACCTTCCCCGGCGGAGAGGATCTGGCTGGATCTGTGACCAGCGGTGAGCAGAGAGAGAGAGAGTGTGTCCACCGCTGTCGTGTTTAGATCTAAAGAGGCCGAGACAGTGTGAAGAGAGCAACACTAGCAAGCAAGCGCGGAGGCTCCTGCCTATATAGTGGAGTAGTACTAGTTTTATTTTGTCTACCGGAGCCGGCTTGGCCTCGTCAATGACTGTCGAGAAGTCTTCATGCACGCGGGTCCGGAGGCGCAGCTTGTCGCTATTTTGATCCAAGCGCCGGATTATAACATATAACACTAAAAATGCCACATGACAAGAAATCATAACCTCACCGCCCAAAGGAGACAACATGTATGAATCCCGACGACAAACTAGACGAGGAACAAAGCTCAAATTAAAGATAAACTCAGAGAACAGGGTCCGCCGATAGATGTCCTAATTAACATAGCCGGCTTGACCTAGATGGCGCCGAGTAGTCACTGTCGTGCATGTGCCTCCAATGACTAGCCCAACTCAGCTTGTCACTGTTTAACCTCGCAGTGATCCAAGCACATGATACCTAATTTTGCTAGATGACAAGAAACCTTTTTAGATTTCTCACCACAACTACAACCATGTACAACACAACCTGCACGATATGTAGACGATAGCCAATCCAGCGGTTCGCTGAGTCTGGTCACATGCATGGACGAACTGATCTTTCATGTCTTTGTGGATCGCCCGTGCACCAACGTAGTACAACACTTTCTAGTACTATCGCCGCCTCCTCTTTTATTAAGTCACCCAACTTGCGGGGCCGGGGAGTGTGCCTATGGTCGGTTCTCAATTGCCGTCCCACATGTGTGTGCAAACACAATATGACGCACGTTCCATTCGGAGAGCAGTGTGCCAGAACGATCGACGGTCTGGGGTGCAACGCGAACGCGACGGGCGTGTTGTATACTCCGTACATGTGTACCGCATTTTCTAGATGCTTTGCTCCATGGCGCGGGCGCAATCCATGGATACAAAATTAGTATACTGTATACTATTTAAAAGTCGAGGGCGGGGCTTTTCCTGCGCGGTAGGCAGGGCCTAGTCGGTTCGACAGAGACGCGAGAAGACGAGGGAGTAGGCTGCTGCAAACGTAGGGCTGTGTGATTTGACAGCGAGTTACTGCTGGACAGGTGGGGCCCCGTGATTTGACTTGCCATTATCATTTTAATCAAGGGCGCCACGACCGACGTGAGTCTCCCGATTCCTGACCACCTCCATACAGTGTGCCTCTCCCAATGCTCCACATGTAGTAGAGGCTGTCTCTTGCATGAGAGCCCACGCTCCACTTTTTCCTTGCCTCTTTCCTCCACATATGCAAAATGCCATGTAAAGCGACTATTGTACTTACTTTTACTTGTTCTACATGTGCTTAAGCTTTCCACATAGGCATAAAGTCTGATGTGGCAAGTTAATCAGGAAGAGAGAGACTAGTTTGGTGACCCAAGGAAGACACGATGCTATGCGCGTGTACCTAGGTGAAAAGACAATTTTGAGTCTATAGCTAAATAAATGAAGCAAACTTAGCAACACCATTTCATTGGAAGAGGTCACTCCTTGGCAAATGCAATAAATACTAGTATCAGTAGTTCTATAATATAAGAACGTTTTTGGCACTACACTAGTGTCGAAAACGTTCTTATATTATGGGACGGAGGGAGTACGGAGAAAGAGATAGAGAGAAGCAAAAAAAATACACTTATAGCCAAAACCTTGTTGTAGTATGAGTGACTAAGTGATGACTATGTATGACATGCCAACATCAGATAGCCTAACGCACCGTGTTAAATCTCCAAGGGCGCGGCCGCACGAGCGACGCGACGGTCGTGGTAGGCGCAACCATGATACGAGCTGCTGGCAGCCCTTGGATCTGAGATCAAACGGTCGCATGCTAAGTTGCTGAATATTTGTAGAATAACCCTCCAAGATAGGATATTCACCCACAGGTCTAGAATCACGCCATGCAACCATTCGATCTCAGATCCAGGGCTCTCGAAGCCCGTGATCATGGGAGAATGGAAAGCCACTACCCTGTCGCTCAGACGCCGGCAGTTCGCTTCCTACCGCCCCCGCACGCCCTTCAATACTACGGCGGTTCGCTTCCTAGTCGCCCCGCCCATTAACATTACAGCAGTTCCACTAATCCTAACCTCCTCCCAAATCCATGGCATCCCAAATCTCCCCGATCGGTGGTGAGTACAAGGTTAGAACCATCACCGTGATGAGTTCGACGTCATCTACACCCGCTTCTTCCGCGACGGTGAAAGGATGCCTTTCGCCTCAGACGCATGTTCAAGACTCAGATGATGAGTGGGTCGCTGGGCTAGATGTTGAGTACACCACAGTCCTGGGACGAGAGAAGGATCTAAAGGACGAAGAGAGGAAGAAGCCCGCCGTGATCTAGGTTTGCGTGCATGAGTTATGCTTGGTCTACCACATATGCCATGCCGACGTTGAGTGCCAGGATTTTAAGGACTTCCTCGAGAGCAACCTAGTCAAATTCGTTACTGTAGACTTTGGTAACGACAAAGAAGTCCTGCGCGGATAGGCCTCATTGTAGGCAGCACCTTCAAACTCTAGAAGAATCGGCTGGTGTCCTCTCGTCAGCCTTGAATGTTGACCCTGGCAGGAGCCATGGTTCATCCTTCGTACGGTAAACTAGAGAAACCTCCATACACGTTTCATCGTCATGCATGGCAGCGGAATGTACTAGATATAGACCACATCCGCTACGCTGCAATGGATGGCTACCTTTGCTTCAATATCTACAAGGGTTGGAGGAAGAGCAAGAGCCAAGCAAAGTGTTCAAGCAAAGAAGTATCGCCAAGAGGAAGAGGGACAAGGACTAACTCGAGGACGTGGACGAGGACCCGAGTAAGGTGGCAATGTCGCTTCTCATGGTGGTTCTAATGCAGGTTCATCGAATAGTTGCAAAGTTTAATTTCAGGTGTGCTTAATTTAATTTGAGGGTTGTGTTGTGCCGAGCCCCAAAGAAAACTATGTTATGTTTCTTCTCGTTACATTTTAACTCTTCAAGACGCATATACTAGTATTTCTTACATTTCATCTTTTAGTTGGTATAGTACTACCACTTGTTTCTTCACATTATATACGAAATATATATGGCCAACATCATATAGCCAGCAGCTTTAGTTGTCAAAGAATTTCGTGGTGCTTAGTTTTGTCAAAGTATTTCAGATGCTTAGTTTTATTTGAGGGTGGGTTGTGCTAGACACCATTATTGTGACTAGCCTTTTAATAGTACTATATGCATAATTTGGCGATGAGCCTCTCTATATGTACCACCTTTTTTTTAATTTCAAGTTTTGCTCCATGGCGCAATCCATCGATACTACTGCTGTACAAAAGTATAAATTTTTGAAAGGCTAGAGGGCGGGGCAGTCTAGCTTGGTCGGTTTCACGAGGGGCGAGGGCCTTTGTGATTTGACGGCTCATTACTGCTGGAAGGCGGGGCCTTGTGATTTGACTGCTCGTATAATGCGCCGACGACCTGATCGAGGAGGAGCAAAGAACCGTGCGGTATACTCAAGTTTTCCACTGGAGTAGTACTACGACGGAGGAGCACGACACACGGCAGCCCAGTGCCACATGGCGATAAAAATGATTTAATTTGCTAGTCATATCATTGTTAGCATTGTTCTATTCATTCCCTTAAAAAACATTGTTCTATTCATGCCTCGCAGAGAACGTGACACGGTGGCGTAAACACCAAGCAAAAAGATGAAACACATGAGCAAAAGAACAAGGAAGATTATCACCCCAAATGATCTAATTAGCCATGAGTCGAATTCACTTCTTCATCGCCCACGACCTCCATCTCTTGCTGCCTCCTCCGCCATCTTCTTCATTCTGTCCATGACGCGGGATTTCGACGTGAGCCTTCATCATCTGCTCCACGGCCGCATTACGCACTTGACAGCAGCCGGGTGCTCGGCGCGGAGCTTCGCCAACTCCTCCTTCCGATCCATGACGAGGGCCTGCAGATCTTCATCGAGGAACTACTATTCTCATGCAGCTTCTTCTAGTCGGCGTTTTCTCCTTCAACAGGTCGATCTCGTGGTAGAGCTTCGCTTTGTCCTCCGGTCGCAGGATTTCGCTGGTCGCCTTCTTGTCCGAGGCAATGCTCTTCTTCAAGAAGATCACCAAGCCGGGCGGTCAAACCCCCGCTGATTGAGCTCTGGGCATGTCGTCGAGGTTTCCTTCAGAACTCCATCAAGCCTTGATGAACTCCTTCGCTTATTGAGGTGCTTATTGAGCTGATCGGGCATGCCGCCGAGGATAACGACTCAGCTCCACCGCTCGCATGTTCGCCTGCGTTAGGGCGCCCCGGGAGCCATCGCCGCCTGTGAGAGATCTTTCGAGGTCTCGCGGGCGGCGAGCCCTCTCTTTTTTTTCTGCAAACTTGGTTGCCGCTCCCTTTGTAACGCCCTCGATGCGGCTATATCTCCCACGTGTCGAAGCACGACTTAGAGGCATAACCGCATTGAAAGCAATGTCGCAAGTGAGGTAATCTTCACACAACCCATGTAATACATAAGAGAAAGAGATACATAGTTGGCTTACAATCGCCACTTCACACAATACATGAGTAAAACATTACATCATACAGATACAATCAAGGTCCGACTACGGAACCAAAATAAGAGAAGACTACCCCAAATGCTACACAGATCCCCGATCGTCCCAACTGGGCTCCACTACTGATCAACTGAAACGAAACAATACAAAGCACAAGATCTTCGCCGAGCTCCTCCTTGAGCTCAAAAGGCCACCGCTCGGTTTCATCGGCACCGCAAACTGGTTTTGAAGTATCTGTGAGTCACGGGACTCAGCAATCTCACACCCCGAGATCAAGACTATTTAAGCTTAAAGGTAGGACAGGGTAGTGAGGTGGAGCTGCAGCAAGTTTACCAGCATATATGGTGGCTACATAAGCAAATGAGAGCGAGAAGAGAAGCAAAGCACGGTCGAACAACTATGATCAAGAAGTGATCCTGAAACTACTTACGCCAAGCATAACCCCAACATCGTTCACTTCCTGACCACGAGAAGAGACCATCACGTTACACACGCGTTGGTGTATTTTAAACAAGATCAACTTCGGTTTTCTACAACCGACATTAACAAATTCCCATCTGCCTCATAACCGGGCACGGCTTTCAAAGATAATACCGCAGGGTGTCCCAACTTAGCCCATTATAAGCTCTCACGGTCAACGAAGGATATTCCTTCTACCGAAGACCCGATCAGTCTCGAATCCCGGACTACAAGACATTTCGACAAAGAATAAAACAAGACCAGCAAAGCCACCAATGTGCCGACAAATCCCGATAGGAGCTGCACATATCTCGCTCGTGGCACACCGGATTGTCCAAACTTCCGATAGGCGAGCCCAGAGTTGCCCCCGGTACACCGGCGGTCGACAGCTTGGACCAACACCAAGGAGCACCGCCCGGGGTTAAATAAAGATGACCCTTGAGTCTGCAGAACCCAAGGGAAAAAGGCTTAGGTGGCAAATGGTAAAACCAATGTTGGGCCTTGCCGAGGAGTCTTATTCAAAGCGAATCGTCAAGGGGGTCCCATAAATCACCCAACCGTAAGGAACGCAAAATCCGGGAACATAACACCGTATGACGGAAACTAGGGCGGCAAGAGTGGAACAAAACACTGCATAAGGCCGAGCCTTCCACCCTTTACCAAATATATAGATGCATTAATTATAGCAGATAGATATTGTGATATCCCCAACAAGTAAACATGTTCCAACAAGGAACAACATCTCCATGTTCCAACAAGGAACAAACTTCATCTTCACCCGCAACTAACAACGCTATAAGAGGGCTGAGCAAAGCGGTAACATAGCCAAACAACGGTTTGCTAGGAAAGGATGGTTAGAGGTTTGACATGGCAATGTGGGTGGCATGATATAGCAAGTGGTAGGCATCGAGCATAGGCATAGCAAAAGAGCGAGCAACTAGCAAGCAAAGATAGAAGTGATATCGAGGGTATGGTCATCTTGCCTGAAATCCCGCAAGGAAGAAGAACGAGTCCATGAAGAAGACAAACGGTCGAAGTCGAACGAATCCTCACAACTCAGAACGAAACCGGCTAACAAGAGAAGCAACCCGAAAGAAGCAAACAACATAGTAAACACACAATCATAAACATGGCATGATGCACAATCAAGTATGATGCATGTCCGGTTTAAATAGCATGGCATGGCAAAGTGCAACAAACAACACTACAAATTAGTGGAGCTCAATATGCAACGGGTTGCATATTGACAAAACACCACATCACTTATTTAGTTCTCTCCTAATAGGTACCCAACAATATTAAATGTTGTTAACATGGCAAGAGGTGAAGCATGAAGAAACTACCTATCTAGGCAAGTTTAAATGAGGCCGAAGCAACAAACAACAATTCGGAAATCCCCATAAGCAATATTCGAATATGGTACTGATCTGCCCTAAACACAATTTTAATGTTGTTAAACAGCAAAATAAAGTATACCATGTTAAACTAGGCATTTTCTACCCCATTTACATATATAATTTATTTAAACTGAGCTACGGTTATTTAGTTATGAAATAAATCATTTTAGCATGGCATATTAGCAAATTTAAATAAACAGCAAGTTAAACATTTTAACATGGGATGAAAGTGGCTGATTATTAATCTACACAATTTTCTCGAGCATATTACATATATAAAACATTTTAACCGATGCACCATTTGTGAGTTATTAAATGCATGATGAACAAGGGGTTTTCGCAAAACAAGAACTCGATTAATTAGCAAATTCGCAGAACGGAAAAACCACTGGGCCGAAATGGCTGGCCCAAAGAAGTGCTCGGGAGAGGGCGGGCGCTGCTCACCCCGGCCAAGGCCCGGCTGGTGGGGAGGAGGCAGCAGGGGGAAGGGCGCCGGGCCGGTCCGGTGGAGGAGGCGGCGCTGGGCTCGCCGCGGATCTCGCCACGCGCAGGCAGCGGAGTCAACGGCACGGGCGAAGCTCGACGAAGCGGAGCCTCATCTCTCTCGCTGCTTCAAGAAGACGCATCACACCCGACGCAGGAGACGGCGGCAGCGGGTCTTGCAGGTCGGCGCGCGACGGAGGAGGCCCGAACGAAGGCAAGGACGATGGGGAAGAGGCCGGATCCGGGCGAAGGGGGCGCAGGCAAGCTGAGGCCGACCTGATCCGGAGATTACGGCGGCTATGGGGCTCAAGGCCAGCGCCTGGTTCCTGTCCCTGACGAGGAGAGGCAGCGAGATGAGACAGAGAATAAAGAAGGAGAGGGAGGCAGCAGGGCACGACGCGAATCCGGCGGGGACAGGCTGGAACCGGCCGGATCCAGCAGCAGGGTGACGAACGGGCGGTGGCCATGGCGGTTGAGGTCATTGGTGGTGGCGCGGTGACGAGGCCAAGGCTGACTCGTTTCGGTCCCTGCGAGAAGAAGCAGAGGAAGAAAGAGATGAGATGATGGGGAGGGAAACGGAGGGAAGAAGGACAAGGGAGAGCCGGAGAGGGCGAGGGAGATGGAGCTCGGGCTCCTGGTGCTCGCTGGAGGTCGAAGCAACGAGGACGGGCTGCTCGAGATCCCCCGGGATCGAGCAGAGGAAGTGGCCTTGGCGCCTGCGGGCACAGGGACGAGGAGGCGGGCACACGCGGGAGGAGGAGGACGGGAACGTTGGGGCTGCTTGGGGTCGAGCCTTCCTCTCCCGAGCAAGGAGGCGACGGGATCGAGTGGAAGCTTGGCTGGGGGATCGGTGCTGGTTGGGGGTGCGGTGGAGGCAGAGAGTGGAGGCGCCTGGGATCCCGAGGAAGATGCGGCGGCGGCGGCAAGAAGGGACAAACTCCCTAGAAGTTAGGGTTTGGCCTAATTTAGACTAGGGAGTATTTATATAAGGAAAGAGGGAGATTAGAATAGGTTTGGACCCTCCGGTCGAAATCGAACGGTCGAAAATAAATAGGTTAGGGAGTCCAAACAAAGAAAACGGAGATATTTTATAGATGTTAGGGGATTATCCGGATCCAATGGTAACGACAGAGCGGGTCGGGTTCGGGGCAGGTTTCGGACGCACGCAAGAGGGGGTCGGTGGTGACGAGAGAGGTTAAATGGTTTGACAAGAGGGCACCGAAAACACGGTTGGTCTCATAACGGCCAACGAAGGCAAGGGGGGGACGTGGCAACTACGAACGGTAACGAGTTTTATGAAAACATGCGGATGCAAAGCGGATGATGCGATGAGATGAGATGCACGCCAAGAACTAAATGCAAAACAAAACACAAAACCCCACCGCGAAGGAAATAATAATATCGCATCTCCGGAAAAGGCAAGAGTTGGAGTTACGAATATGGAAAGTTGCATCCGGGGCGTTACAACACTCCACCACTACGAGAGGATCTCGTCCCGAGATCTAGGATGGCACCGGAGAGAAACGAAAGAGGAAGAGAAGAGGTAAAACAAATTGCTTCTTTGACAAAAGAGTGAAACCACGAACTTTGAGAGGTTGAAAAGTTGAAAGAAAGAACACAACAGAGATGAATGAGATTGCAAACAATTCGTTAGAAAAGAGGAACATGGAACATTACGAGAACTTGAAGGTTGCAAAGACATGAATCAAAAGTTTAAAGGACAAGATAGAATTCGAAACCACTCCGGTTGAAGCGAGATAAGAATGAATAAGAATGATATAATTTTGGCAGCACTCCGACTGAAAATGGAAGGAATTAGAATCATGAAGTTGAGAAGATGGGATGATAGTTGATGAAATCAACAACACACTGCCTCCGAACTATTGAAAGAATGGCACAAGGGTAAGAAAGATTTCAGACAGCTCTCCGTTGAGGAAGCAGCAAAACTTGATAAGATGAGAGAACTCAATGAAAACATGACACTCCGTTAAATGGATAATGCAAGAAAAGAACATGATCTTGACAAAACGGGACGATGGGTCAAGAGAGCAACATCACAATGCCTCCGTTGAAATGAAAGAATGCAATGAAAACTAGATGGTTGGAAAGAAAAGAACGGAGAAGATAATAGTAACTTCTACCACAATTGAATTTGGGAAGCATCCTTGCCAAGAAGGTTAGAGCGGAGTTGTTGGAAACCAACAGCTTAAAAGCACAAGCTTGTTGTGGGCTTATGGTAAACATCTCAAAATTATGAGGTGAGTTTCTGCCACCAACGGAAGCACATGATTGGATTGATATCAACAAGGAGACGAGAAACTTATATCACCGGGAGGACAAATGAAGGACTTGGGTCATTTATAAGCACCATAATTAGCAACAATCCGTAGGGAAAGCTTTAGGTGAAATATAACCCAAGATAACTCCAATGAAGAGATTGATGGATTTAAATATCTCATTCTTGACAACAAGTGAATCATGAAACATGAATGAAACTGTCAAGAAGGACATAACACCACCTCAAAAGATAAGGTCGAAAGAATTACACTTCGGAATGCAAGATGAAGAATACTTGAACTCCTCAAAACAAAACATGTGTTGGAAGACCATGTTTATTTTGAAGTATGGCTTGACGGATCTTAACTCCGCGAGAAATCTTGATGAACAATTGGAGAAATGAAAAGAATCCTTGACGAACCATCATGTAGAGCCTCCATGAAGAACTCCGGTAATAAAAGGATGATAGAAAGAAAGAGAAGTTGAAAACACAAGGTGAAGCCTTGCAGTGATAAGATGAAGCTTTGAAATGATATAACCGAGAAAACTTTGAACTCCGGGAAAAGAAAAGATGAAACAATTGAAACCGAGAATTTGATATGATGAACAAACTCCGAAAGAAGGAATTAATCACTTGGATGAAACAAGAACAAGAATTATGTTATGCGTATCCTTCACCAATTTAAATTGATGACAAGCAACGGATTTGGCATACTACTTATTCTCGTAGAAAGGATTGAAGAGAGATATTGCTCAACTTGGGAAGGTCTTCAACGATCCGTCGGTAGGATTGGAAAGAACGAATGGATCTAAATGATAACGAAGGAAGAGAACTCTTGAACGAACCACCGTAAGAATTGAAAATGAAAGTAGCAAAGGCACAATTCACCAGGAAGAATTGGAAAACGAATGAAGATGCTTGAGGGGAATTTAGATACATTAGAACGAAGAGATCATGAACTGATTAGAGGATATTTCGACGATGCACCGGTGAGATTTGGAAAACAAGAGTTGAACGCTTGAATGAATAATTCTGAGATGATAGGATCCGGAGAATCAAACTGAAAAGACTCCTGAAATGCTCCGGATGGGTGAAAAGAATTCTCACAATCAAAACAATTATGAGAATGGCACGAAGCTAGAACCATGAATCTTGAAGAGAATGGAGCAAGATTAAAGAGAAACTCTTCTTCGCCTTCACATCAAGAATGACGATGAGAAACACCACCATGAATTGTTGAGGCACCCGAATGACAATTAGAAAGGTTGAACCAACAATGAAAATAATTTGAAGATCTTGGAGAAAGACATTTGACTGATGATAACTCATTCTTACGCCAAACTTTGAAAAGAATTTTAGAAGCTCCGGAAAATCAAGAGTCGTAAGATCCTCGAAAAGACCCGTGGGTTAGGGCCCACTCAAAAGAACCACCGCTGAACAATTGTTTGAAATAGATATTGCATCGGTAGAATTAAATGGCTTGAATGAGATAACAATCTCAAATAACTTGAACGGATTAAGAATGGAAACACGAATCTTCCGAGATATCTTCAACACTCCTAACAAATGAATAGCGAGAGGTGAATGATTAAGAGATACACCGCATGAGAAAGCATTGTGAAAAGAGGAAAAGGGATAAGATCAACACCAAATCTTGAACTAAAACCACCGGAGAAGAAAATTAGAATGGAACAATGATAAGGTTGAAGCTTCCTTAGCGCCTTCATGAGAAATTCCGGATAAAATATTAAAGGAAAAGAATGAAGAAACTTCACTCCATAAAATGGATACTTGATTAAGAAATCTGAGTCCTTGAAGAAAAAGGGTGGAGGGCGGAAAACAAAGACAACTTTGGGATGGATGAAACAAACACCGTTGGAAAACTGAGAGATGATCTTGCGAATGTTGAAATAATCGGATCTACTTGAAAAGAAGAACGCCGTTGGAAAAGAATTAACATGACGATCTCGATAAACAAGAAGGATTAGCACTCATAGAAATATGAGAACACCGCTTAAGGAAAGGTATGGATTCAACATTTGACTTCAAGCAACTCAATACCACAAATAAAACAAAACAAAGGATTTGGCTTGCGAATAAGCCGAATAAATACATATGATAGAGATTTACCCAATCTCATATCATGCATCCGTAGGAAAGATATTCTAGGAGCTACTTGAATTCCCACCTATAAACTCCCAAACTTTCTGGTTATGCAATCTGGTGTTGGGGATACAGGGACACAAAATATATCACCCAAACTAACAATACCTAGATCCAACTGTATCCATCCGTCAACACATAACCAAGAAAACTCCGAAATCGTACTCGACCTTCAAAAACATCCGTTATACAAGTCATGGCAATATTCCCAAGACTCGCCACAAGATCGGGCTATCAGGTTATCTCACCAACAACTGCACAAAAGAGATTTCGATGTCGGTAAAACTCAGGTATTCCAGAATCTGCAACGATAAAATTGTGACGACAACACCCGGAGCTCAACTCCCCGACACCGCCACAACCCCTAAATGACAGGAGGCACCAAGAACAATGTTCTCGCCACAAAACCATCGAACGATTCCAAGATACCCGTGATCCTAAAAAAAATTTAGTGAAATTTGAGGAGAGAAAAGTCAAAACTCTACGCCAGATACCTCACCAGAGCGATTTAAGGACCGAGGAGTAAAAGAATCCTACTCCGATATATATAATCCTAAGACTCAAAACATTTTTCCGCTCTAGACTCAACAACGCCAAGAAACAATCAAGTAGGGGCTCCTAAGTCGGGAAGGCTCGATTACCAACTTGTAACGCCTCGATGCGGCTATATCTCCCACGTGTCGGCAAGCACGACTTAGAGGCATAACCGCATTGAAAGCAATGTCGCAAGTGAGGTAATCTTCACACAACCCATGTAATACATAAGAGAAAGAGATACATAGTTGGCTTACAATCGCCACTTCACACAATACATGAGTAAAACATTACATCATACAGATACAATCAAGGTCCGACCACGGAACCAAAATAAGAGAAGACTACCCCAAATGCTACATGATCCCCGATCGTCCCAACTGGCTCCACTATCGATCAACTAAAACGAAACAATACAAAGCACAAGATCTTCGCCGAGCTCCTCCTTGAGCTCGGGTGGCCACCCGCTCGGTTTCATCGGCACCGCAAACTGGTTTTGAAGTATCTGTGAGTCACGGGACTCAGCAATCTCACACCCGAGATCAAGACTATTTAAGCTTAAAGGTAGGACAGGTAGTGAGGTGGAGCTGCAGCAAGTTTACTCAGCATATATGGTGGCTACATAAGCAAATGAGAGCGAGAAGAGAAGCAAAGCACGGTCGAACAACTATGATCAAGAAGTGATCCTAAACTACTTACGCCAAGCATAACCCCAACATCAGTTCACTTCCCTGACTACCGAGAAGAGACCATCACGGTTACACACGCCGTTGGTGTATTTTAAACAAGATCAACTTCGGTTTTCTACAACCGACATTAACAAATTCCCATCTGCCTCATAACCGCGGGCACGGCTTTCAAAGATAATACCCGCAGGGTGTCCCAACTTAGCCCATTATAAGCTCTCACGGTCAACGAAGGATATTCCTTCTACCGAAGACCCGATCAGTCTCGAGTCCCGGACTACAAGACATTTCGACAAAGAATAAAACAAGACCAGCAAAGTCGCCTAATGTGCCGACAAACCGATAGGAGCTGCACATATCTCGCTCGTGGCACACCGGATTGTCCAAACTTCCGATAGGCGAGCCCAGAGTTGCCCCCGGTACACCGCGGTCGACAGCTTGGACCAACACTCAAGGAGCACCGCCCGGGGTTAAATAAAGATGACCCTTGAGTCTGCAGAACCCAAGGGAAAAAGGCTTAGGTGGCAAATGGTAAAACCAATGTTGGGCCTTGCTGGAGGAGTCTTATTCAAAGCGAACTGTCAAGGGGGTCCCATAAATCACCCAACCGTGTAAGGAACGCAAAATCCGGGAACATAACACCGTATGACGGAAACTAGGGCGGCAAGAGGAACAAAACACTGCATAAGGCCGAGCCTTCCACCCTTTACCAAATATATAGATGCATTAATTATAGCAGATAGATATTGTGATATCCCCAACAAGTAAACATGTTCCAACAAGGAACAACATCTCCATGTTCCAACAAGGAACAAACTTCATCTTCACCTGCAACTAACAACGCTATAAGAGGGGCTGAGCAAAGCGGTAACATAGCCAAACAACGGTTTGCTAGGAAAGGATGGTTAGAGGTTTGACATGGCAATGTGGGTGGCATGATATAGCAAGTGGTAGGCATCGTAGCATAGGCATAGCAAAAGAGCGAGCAACTAGCAAGCAAAGATAGAAGTGATATCGAGGGTATGGTCATCTTGCCTGAAATCCCGCAGGGAAGAAGAACGAGTCCATGAAGAAGACAAACGGTCAAGTTTAACGAATCCTCACAACTCCGAACGAAACCGGCTAACAAGAGAAGCAACCCGAAAGAAGCAAACAACATAGTAAACACACAATCATAAACATGGCATGATGCACAATCAAGTATGATGCATGTCCGTTTAAATAGCATGGCATGGCAAAGTGCAACAAACAACACTACAAATTATGGAGCTCAATATGCAACGGGTTGCATATTGACAAAACACCACATCACTTATTTAGTTCTCTCCTAATAGGTACCCAACAATATTAAATGTTGTTAACATGGCAAGAGGTGAAGCATGAAGAAACTACCTATCTAGGCAAGTTTAAATGAGGCCGAAGCAACAAACAACAATTCCGAAATCCCTATAAGCAATATTCGAATATGGTACTGATCTGCCCTAAACACAATTTTAATGTTGTTAAACAGCAAAATAAAGTATACCATGTTAAACTAGGCATTTTTCACCCCATTTACATATATAATTTATTTAAACTGAGCTACGGTTATTTAGTTATGAAATAAATCATTTTAGCATGGCATATTAGCAAATTTAAATAAACAGCAAGTTAAACATTTTAACATGGGATGAAAGTGGCTGATTATTAATCTACACAATTTTCTCGAGCATATTACATATATAAAACATTTTAACCGATGCACCATTTGTGAGTTATTAAATGCATGATGAACAAGGGTTTTCGCAAAACAAGAATCCTCGATTAATTAGCAAATTCGCAGAACGGAAAAAACCACTGGGCCGAAACTGGCTGGGCCAAAGAAGGCTCGTGGAGAGGGCGGGCGCTGCTCACCCCGGCCAAGGCCCGGCTGGTGGGGAGGAGGCCAGCAGGGGGAAGGGCGCGCGGGCCGGTCCGTGGAGGAGGCGGCGCTGGGCTCGCCGCGGATCTCGCCACGCCAGGCAGCGGAGTCAACGGCACGGGCGAAGCTCGACGAAGCGGAGCCTCGCCCTTCCGCTGCTTCAAGAAGACGATCACACCCGACGCAGAGACGGCGGCAGCGGGTCTTGCAGTGTCGGCGCGGACGGAGGAGGCCCGACGAAGGCAAGGACGATGGGGAAGAGGCCGGATCCGGCGAAGGGGCGCAGTAAGCCGAGGCCGACCTGATCCGGAGATTACGATGGCTATGGGGCTCGGGCCAGCGCCGTTCCTGCCCCGACGAGGAGAGGCAGCGAGATGAGACAGAGAATAAAGAAGGAGAGGGAGGCAGCAGGCACGACGCGAATCCGGCGGGGACAGCGGAACCGCCGGATCCAAAGAAAGTAGGTGACGAACGGGCGGTGGCCATGGCGGTTGAGGTCATTGGTGGTGGCGCGTGACGAGGCCAAGGCTGACTTGCTTCGTCCCCGCGAGAAGAAGCAGAGGAAGAAAGAGATGAGATGATGGGGAGGGAAACGGAGGGAAGAAGGACAAGGGAGAGCCGGAGAGGGCGAGGGAGATGGAGCCTGGCCCCGTGCTCGCTGGAGGTCGAAGCAACGAGGACGGGCTGCTCGAGATCCCCCGGGATCGAGCAGAGGAAGTGGCCTTGGCGCCTGCGGGCACATGGACGAGGAGGCGGGCACACGCGGGAGGAGGAGGACGGGAACGTTGGGGCTGCTTGGGGTCGAGCCTTCCTCTCCCGAGCAAGGAGGCGACGGGATCGAGTGGAAGCTTCGGGCTGGGGGGATCGGGTGCTGGTTGGGGGTGCGGTGGAGGCAGAGAGTGGAGGCGCTGGGGATCCCGAGGAAGATGCGGCGGCGGCGGCGCGAGGGACAAACTCCCTAGAAGTTAGGGTTTGGCCTAATTTAGACTAGGGAGTATTTATATAAGGAAAGAGGGAGATTAGAATAGGTTTGGACCCTCCGGTCGAAATCGAACGGTCGAAAATAAATAGGTTAGGGAGTCCAAACAAAGAAAACGGAGATATTTTATAGATGTTAGGGGATTATCCGGATCCAATGGTAACGACAGAGCGGGTCGGGTTCGGGGCTGGTTTCGGACGCACGCAAGAGGGGGTCGGTGGTGACGAGAGAGGTTAAATGGTTTGACAAGAGGGCACCGAAACACGGTTGGTCTCAGAACGCCAACGAAGGCAAGGGGGGACGCGCAACTATTTAACGGTAACGAAGTTTTATGAAAACATGCGGATGCAAAGCGGATGATGCGATGAGATGAGATGCACGCCAAGAACAAAATGCAAAACAAAACACAAAACCCCACCGCTGAAGGAAATAATAATATCGCATTCCTAAAAGGCAAGAGTTGGAGTTACTTAATATGGAAAGTTGCATCCGGGCGCTACACCCTTGTTACGAGTAGTTCTCACCCAGAGCTCGCTCACCGCCATGGCAACGACGGACTAAGAAGAAGCACTTATGAGGAGGAAAGGTAGAGTAATTTTCGTTAGGTAGTTCCCTTTATAACCTAAGTACTAGCACTAGTACTAATACCTGCATAGTGGGAACACGCTCAAGTTTGGTACGCATTAGTAGGTGTGAGCAGGCTTTCAATGTGATGGGAACAAGGTAAAGATTAATTTATGGTTTTGGTTTCGAGGTCCGAAACGGCTCCCGATGAGTTTAGCGGAACATAAATTTCAAGTACTACACTGCTCAAATGCGTAAATATTATGTTGGTGTCAAAAATTGGTACAAAATACGAAGGAGACCAATGGAAGTACTACTAGCAACCCACGATTTAACTACTCGCATGCGAGCAGTGGACTAATAATGTCTTTCTTCCACCCTCACGTCCACTCAATTTGCATGCGCTGTATTAATTGACCATCAATGAATTGAACGACTTTACACGTGTCAAATTATCACATGGGGTGGATCTTGGTACAAAATTGCGTCCGCCCATATACCGCTGCAGCGCATGCGAGGGAATGAGTGCGCAGGTATGCGCGGCACATCTTCGCTTCAGGCATGTACCGCCAAGATGGCTCGTGGAGGACGAGTACATTCTTCCGAACCAGCAGCACGCCATCGTGATCAATCCACGCAAGGAGGTCGCGATAACGCCCACATGTGCGATATGGCTTCATGAACTGTAAGAGAGACACTGTATTCTAATTTACGGTTTTGCACATACCAAGTATTAGTAAGGTACACGGCATTGCACGATCAGATTTTGCAACCAAATTATGAATAAATGCCACACTATAGCATGTAAGCTCGAGTCATATATGCCCGATGTAGCCCTTCGCTTAATTCCTATAGTTCATCTCATTCAAAATCAATTAGTTTTTATAAAAAGCTAAGAACGCAGGAATAGCAAAAACATGGGATTATAGTGGAATGTCATCTTGAATCCTACAGATTGTACGAGTGTTTCATTGTGCATAGAAAAATGCAGAATTCTTTTCAAAGAGGTTTGAGGATGGATGTTTCCTATGAAATCTAGTTCAAATGAATCATATGGAAAATTCCTATGGTTTACAATCCTACTAATCAAACAACCAAGATAAGAAAAATCCTAATAATTAGAATCCTCCAAAATTCCTTTGAGAATCCTTTGAATCAAAGAAGCCCTTAATCTATTTTAGATTCATGGAATTGTGCGCTGTAAAGCATAAAGTAAAAACAAATAATGGCAATTCAACTAGAAAAAAGTTTGGGCAGTTATGATACGTAAGATTGTAGAACAAAAGAGAACCACCGTTGTTTTGAGGTTTGTGCATTATGCTTAAGTTCAACCATGGAGTCTGCTAGATTGTACATGTGGCAAAATCCGTGGGGGCTAGAAGATGGTGCGAGGGGCCGAGTGGAGGGAGACTATGAAGGAATGCACAAGTGCTAGATCGATATTTAGACAGAGGGGCGTAACACGCAAGGCTGTGTTAACGCAAAGGGCGGAGCCATGAAAATAAATGAGCTAGGGGCCAAGCATTGCTAATCCTTTACGAGGAGGGTCAATTCATGAACTTAAACCATTTTAGCAGCAATTGTCTAATGATCACATTCATATTAGCCTCGATACATAGTGATGTTAGGGGGCAGGGCCTCATCGCCTCTGCCTTCGCCATTGTGCACGCTGGGCTCGAGAGATGAAGCGGAAGGCATGGATGATGAGAGGGGACGTTGGATATATAATTAATGTGGGTGTATTAGCTATATATGTTAATCCTATATAGAGAGGTATAGATTGATCGATGTGGACGTGGGAAAGAGGGTGAGACCTCACTGGATATATTGATTGATCGGTTTGTGTGGAAAACTATGAAAGACCTAGCTATATACACACATAGATAGATGAACATCGATCATTGCGCATGCACGCGTGAGAGATAAAGAATGCCCATATGATGGAGAGGGGATGTGTGGGTGTGTGCCTTCATGGGAGACCGACCAAGAAAAGATTGCATGCGCATGATGGATAATGCCGATCGGTAGTGTGTGCATGCATGCACGAGAGAAAGTTAGTGGTACAATTATAAAGAGAAGACTACTGTGTGGGTGTAAAAGAATAGTTGAGGTCATAATCAATGTAAAGTTGAATTCAAATATTTGAATAAGAGATCCTGATGTTTGAAACCCATGCATGCGTGAATATAACGGAGATCTGCGCGGTGTGGTTTGGAAACGAGCACGTTTTAATGTATACATATTAAACATGGTCAGACGGATTTGAATTTGAGATACTGATGGCAAACATCATTTGGCCACGTCGCATCCGTGCATGGACACACGATTCTAATTGGAGATGACGGGCGGCTTTCGCATCACATATCTATATCTATACCCCTATATATATTATATTTTATATTTTTTGTATTGTAAAGGGTAACTTTAACTTTGAAAGATGGTCGTTGGATGAGGCTAATCCGATGGTCCAAAGATGGCAAATTTGAGCACCATCGCCGTTGGATATCATCTAGATTCCACCAGATTTTGCCACATGTATAATCTAGAAGCCTCCATGGTTGAACTTAAGCATAATGCACAAACATCAAAACACAAGCACGCCTTATTTGTTCTAGAATCTTCGCATCAGAATTGCCCAAATGTTTTTCTACATGATTTACCATTATTTGTTTTTACTTTATGTCTTACAACGCACAATTCCATGAATCTTAAAATAGATTAGCTTTTTATAAAAACTAGATGATTTCAAATGAAATGAACTATAAGAATTAAACTAACATCTACATCATGCATATATGACTCAAAGCTTGCATGCTATAATGTGGTATTTATTCATAATTTGCTGTTAAATCTCATGCGCAATGCACGGTACCTTACTCTAGTCTAGTTCCAAGGAGCTGCCCCGGTTCCCTCGCCTTTCAAGGCCACCTCCATTCCCACACCCCGCCTTCACTTGCACCACCGAAGAGCATCATCATCACCGCTTCTCTGATGAAGCTGCGCCTAATCGGCGCCACCAAAGAGGTTGTACACTAATCGCCGATTTTCTTCTTGATTCGATCTCATGGTGCTGCCTGGCGCCGTCCCGAGCCGACACCGCTGCTCCATCCACGGCAGCGCCGCCGCCACTTCTCCACGGTGTCGCTTCCTCGGCGGTGACGCCCACATCAGAGGAGCTGCTGCTGCTTTAGCTTCGCCGCGCTGCTTCTCCGCTTCTTGCTCTTGGTCCCCGCCTGGTCCGCTTGCTATTGCTTGCTCTGCTGCTACTCGCTTGCTCTTGCTTATGATGCTGTTCGATTGAGCTACACTTCACGATCGAATCGACTTTTGGGTCACCGATTCAAGGGTGGGGTGGGGGCTCGCCGGGTGAAGGAAGAACCAGCCGCAGCGGGGAGGGGGCTCGCTGAAGAGGTACCCCACTATCTATCTTAGGGTTCAGGATGGGGGCGGTGGTCGCCGACGGTGGCGAGGCGTTGGCGGGGCGGTGGCGTGGGGTCACCGGAGAAAAAGCTCGGCACGGGGGGCCTAGAGGGATGGCCGGACCGGCGGTGGGGAGTGTTTTCAGTATGGGCGGGCGGCGCATCACGCCGTCGCTGGCAGCGGGGGCTGCTATTTGGCCGGTGGTGGCGGCTCGTGGGGTGGAGGTAATCGCCTCGATGCGGCTATATCTCCCACGGTCGGGCACGACTTAGAGGCATAACCGCATTGAAAGCAATGTCGCAAGTGAGGTAATCTTCACACAACCCATGTAATACATAAGGAAAGAGATACATAGTTGGCTTACAATCGCCACTTCACACAATACATGAGTAAAGCATTACATCATACAGATACAATCAAGGTCCCACTACGGAACCAAAACAAAAGAAGACTACCCCAAATGCTACACAGATCCCCGATCGTCCCAACTGGCTCCACTATCGATCAACTGAACGAAACAACACAAAGAACAAGATCTTCATCGAGCTCCTCCTTGAGCTCGGATGCATCACCGCACGGTTTCATCGGCACCGCAAACTGGTTTTGAAGTATCTGTGAGTCATGGGACTCAGCAATCTCACACCCGCGAGATCAAGACTATTTAAGCTTAAAGGTAGGACAGGTAGTGGGTGGAGCTGCAGCAAGTTTACTCAGCATATATGGTGACTAACATACGCAAATGAGAGCGAGAAGAGAAGGCAAAAGCACGGTCGAACAACTATGATCAAGAAGTGATCCCGAAACTACTTACGCCAAACATAACTCCAACATCAGTGTTCACTTCCCTGACTACCGAGAAGAGACCATCACGGTTACACACACGGTTGGTGTATTTTAATTAAGATCAACTTCGGTTTTCTACAACCGACATTAACAAATTCCCATCTGCCACATAACCGCTGGCACGGCCAAAGATAATACCCCGCAGGGTGTCCCAACTTAGCCCATGATAAGCTCTCGCGATCAACGAAGGATATTCTTCTCCCGGAAGACCCGATCAGTCTCGAATCCCGCTACAAGACATTTCACAGCAATAAAACAAGACCAGCAAAGCCGCCGGATGTGCCGACAAACTCGATAGGAGTCGACGCACTCGGTCTCGTGGCACACCGATAAGTCAGCCCACGAGTAAAACCAGCCTCGAGTTGCCCTGCGGTGGCCCCCAGTCTCGCTTCGGTTCGACCAACACTGAAGGAGCACCGCCCGGGGCTAAATAAAGATGACCCGGCCCGGAAACCCAAGGAAAAAGGGCATAGGTGAGGCAAATGGTAAAACCAATGTTGGGCCTTGCCGAAAAGTCTTATTCAAAGCGAATCGTCAAGGGGTCCCATAAATCACCCGACCGTTAGGGACGCAAACTCCGGGAACATAACACCGTATGACGGAAACTAGGGCGGCAAGAGTGGAACAAAACACCGTGCATAAGGTCGAGCCTTCCACCCTTTACCAAGTGTATAGATGCATTAATTAAATAAGATATATTGTGATATCCCAACAAGTAAACATGTTCCAACAAGGAACAACATCTCCATGTTCCAACAAGGAACAAACTTCATCTTCACCGCAACTAACAACGCTATAAGAGGGGCTGAGCAAAGCGGTAACATAGCCAAACAACGGTTTGCTAGGAAAGGATGGTTAGAGGTTTGACATGGCAATGTGGGTGGCATGATATAGCAAGTGGTAGGCATCGAGCATAGGCATAGCAAAAGAGCGAGCAACTAGCAAGCAAAGATAGAAGTGATTCCGAGGGTATGGTCATCTTGCCTGAAATCCCGCAAGGAAGAAGAACGAATCCATGAAGAAGACAAACGGACGAAGTCGAATGAATCTCACAACTCCGAACGAAACCGGCTAACGAGAGAAGCAAACCGAAAGAAGCAAACAACATAGTAAACAACCATCACATAAACATGTCATGATGCACCAACAAGTATGATGCATGTCCGGTTTAATGAGGCATGGCATGGCAATATGCACAAACAATCCTACAAATTAGTGGAGCTCAATATGCAACGAATTGCATATTGACAAAACACCACATCAATTATTTAGTTCACTCTTGTTTAGGCTACCCAACAATATTAAATGTTATTAAGCATGGCAAGGGGGGTGAAGCATATGAAACTAACTATTTAGGCAAGATTAAATGAGGCCGGAAACAACAACAACAATTCCGGAAAAATCCTCATATGCATATTATGGATTCGGTACTGATCTGACCTAAAGCATATTTTAGAGTTGTTAAACAGCAAAATAAAGTGTACCATGTTAAACTAGGCATTTTTCTACCCCATTTACATATATAATTTATTTAAAACCGAGTTACGGTTATTTAGTTATGAAATAAATCATTTTAGCATGGAATTTATGCAAATTAATGCAAACAACAATTTTAAACATTTTAATTGTTGTTATCATGATGCGGATGACATGTGCAAGTTTTATGCAATTTTTTAAGAAAATGTTGACAAGAGCATTATGAAGCATTGTGTCACCGTGGTGGAAGAAAGGTGCCACGGCAACTAATCCAAAATGATGCCACGGCAACATTTCGGTTCCGTAGCTCACGGAGATACCGTGCAAAAGAAGTGGGCGTGAGCGTGTCATGCAAGATGGTGGGGTGATCCCGATCACCGGGTTCCCACGGAACGGTGGCATGGCAAAAGAGGGGCATCGCAAGGATGATTCAACACGGTGCAAAACTCGAGCATCTCATACATGCAAGGGCATCTCATCGCGTCGCCTCGGGTTATACCTTCGGATCGCTCAAACGGGACGGAAAGCGCCAGAGGGAAGTAGTCGCTCACGGACCGACGGTAGTGGTACATCTCAGACGCTCGGGCGCCGCCGTAGTTGTACACGGTAGTGGAAGTCGGGCGAGTCGAACTTGGGGTACTTGGTGAATCCACGAAGTCGCGGCACAGGTCGTAGAGGTACTTGGCGATCGTCGGGTACTTGTCGCATCATCGCGGGAAGTAGTTGTTCACGCTTTGGAGTTGAACTTGCCGCCGGGTACATGGGTCTTCCGAACTTGCCGGTATTGACGTAAACGGCGGGGTACTTGTCGCTTCCGTTCGGTGGTCGCCGGATTTGGTTTTTCCGCATGACTCCACGGTTCCGGGTAACTCAGCGATGGCCTTGGCAAAGAGGCGGCAGCATCGAGGAGGCAGAGGCGCTGAACGAGGGTCCGCGCGGTTGCCTCGGATCTCGCCGAGTCGATTTAACGGGCGGCGGCCATGGCAGGGCTTGAGCTCCTGGTCCTCGCTGCTGGTCGGTACGGCGAGGGAAAGGAGCAGGCCGACGGGAAGGTGCAGGAGGTGCAACAGGGTGACGCGAGGTTGCAAGGGAGGCGGGCGACGGAGCAAGGCGGCACGGCGGCCGGACTTGGCGCAGGAGGCGCGCCATGGCAGGGGCTGATGAAGCTTGGCGGCCGGAGGGAGCACCGTGGCGCAGCGGCCGGGTCACCACATCCGCAGGGTGCTGGCGGTGGCTTCGGGCGTGGGAGCCGAACGGAGGCGGGCGAGGTGAGGACGACGACGAACCGGAGAAGGAGTTGCAGCCACGGCGAGCATCGAGGGCCACGGGCGCAGGTGCTCGAGGAGCCCTTCCTCGGGCGCCGGGCGACGGGATTTGGCGAGGAGGAGAGCGGCCGCCGGCCTGGTGCTGCAGAGGGAGGCGCGCGGAAGGCTGCGAGGGGGGGCCGAGGGGAGAAGAAGGGCGAGGTGGCGGCGGCCAGAGGGAGAGATCGAGAGGGAGAGATGGGATCGGGGATCGAGAGGAGATGGGAAGGACGATGGGATCGGGAAGGAGGCGGCGGGCACTGGAGGGAGGGAACGAGAGGAGGAGATGGATCGAGGGGAGGCTGGGCCTTGGGGCCTAGGGTTACAGCTGGGCTGCCGGGCCATGGGCCTTGGGAGGCCGCAGCTAGAGGCCGCCCTGGAGAAGAAGTGGCCAAGGCCTTGTTGACTCTCTCTCTTATATTACTTAGCGTAAAACCAATAAAGAGAGACAAAAGAAAGAGAGGGTTAGGGAAAAATTTGGGAACGAGGACAATTTTCCGGACTCATAAAATGTGAGGAATTTAACAAAATGGCCCAAGGATTTTGGTGGATCTCCGAAAATGATGAAATAATATTGGCAAGGTTTTGAGAACAACTCGGAGCAGAAAAGGCATGGGATTTATTATGCAAGTGGGTTATGGTGATTCCAAACAATGGAATATTTTTATTATAGCTCCCTAATAATATTGGGAGGGTATGTTATAAAGAGAAATCACCATGTGAATCCTCGGTTTAAATGGATCAAAAATCCATACAATTTATTTAGTTGAGTTGCAAAATTGAATGGCATGATGGCATGATGACATGATGCAATGCAAGAGATGACATGATGAATGCACAAACAAAACAAATCACATGGCAAAACTCGAAACCCCGAAGGCAATCAAGCTCCGGTCTTGGGGCCACAACACTCCACCACTACGAGAGGATCTCGCCCCGAGATCTAGGATAGCACCGGAAAAAAACGGAAGTGGAAGAGGGGAGGTAAAACTAAGTTGCTTCTTTGACAAACGAATGAAACCAAAGAACCTCGAGAGGTTTAAAACTTGAAAGAAGGAAAACAACGAAGATGAACAAAGTTGAAAACACTCTAGAAAAGAGGAACAAGGGATACGACGAGAACCAAGAGGTTTAGTGATAAAATAGATATTGAAACCACTGTTAAAACAAGATAGAGAAGAAATAAGAATGATATAATTTGGACAGCACTCAACTGAAAATGGAAGGAATATAACATGAACTTGAGAAGATGGGATGATACTTGATGAAATCAACAACATATTGCCTCCTAACTATTGAAAGAATGGCACAAGGTAAGAAAGATTTCAGACAGCCTCCGTTGAGGAAGCAGCAAAACTTGATAAGATGAGAGAACTCGAATGAAAACATGACACCCTGTTAAATGGATAATGCAAGAAAAGAACATGATCTAGAGAAAACAAGATGATGGGTCAAGAGAGCAACATCACAATGCCTCCGAAGAAATAATAGAAGATAGATCATAGGAATAAAGGAATGGAGAAGAAAATGACAACTTCTACCACAAATGAATTTGGAAGGCATCCTTGCAAGAAGAAAGAATAGAGTTGTTGGAAGACCAACAACGAAAAGAATAAGTTTGTAGTGGGCTTATGGAAACATCTCAAAATTATGAGGTGAGCTTCTGCCACTAACGGAAACAAACGATTGAATTTATATCAACAAGGAGACGAGAAACTTATTTCACCGAGAGGACAAATGAAGAACTTGGGTCATTTATAAGCACCATAAATAGCAACAATCCTTAGGGAAAGCTTTAGGTGAAATATAGCCCAAGACAACTCCAATGAAGAGATTGATGGATTTAAAATACCTCATTCTTGACAACATGTGAATCATGAAACACGAACTCAAATTGTCGAGAATGACATAACACCACCTCAAATGATAAGGTAGAACAAATTGCACTTCGAAATGCAAGAATAAGAATACTTGAACTCCTCAAAACAAAACATGTGTTGAGCACCATGTTCAATTTTGAGTATGGCTTGACGGATCTTAACTCCGAGAGAAATCTTGAAGGACAATTCGAGAAAGAAATGAATCCTTGACGAACCACCATGTAAAGCCTCCATGGAGAACTCCGGTAATAAAAGGATGATAGAAAGAAAGAGAAGTTGACAACACAAGGTGAAACCTTGCAGTGATAAGATGAAGCTTTGAAATGATATAGCCGAGAAAACTTGGAACTCCGGAAAGAAAAGATGAAGCAAATGAAATCACGAATTTTGACGATCCTCCGGAATAAGGAATTGAATTTACTCGATGAAACAAGAATAAGAATTACATTATGCTGACCCTTCACCAATTAAATTGATGACAAGCAACGGATTTGGCATACTACTTATTCCCGTAGAAAGGATTAAGATAGATATGGCGCAAACTTGGGAAGGTCTTCAACGAACCACCGGTAGGATTTGAAACAACGAATAAATTGATATGATAACAAAGGAAGTGAAATCTTGAACAAACCACCGTAAGAATTGAAAAAGAACGAAGGAAAAGAACGAATCACCGGGAAGAATTAGAAAAGAACGAAGATGCTTGAGAGAATTTAGATATAAGAGATTGAAGAGATGACAACTGACTAGAGAATACTTGAACGATGCAATCGATAAGATTTGGAGAACGAGAGCTGAAAGCTGGAATGAATAATTTGAGATGATGGGCCCGAGAATCAAACCAAAAGACTCTGAAATGCTCCGGTGGGTGAAAAGAATTTCACAATCAAAACAATTATGAGTATGGCACGAAGCTAGAACCATGAATCTTGAAGAGAATGGAGCAAGATTAAAGAGAAACTCTTCTTCGCCTTCACATCAAGAATGACGATGAGAAACACCACCATGAATTGTTGAGGCACCGAATGAAAATTATTAAGGTTGAACCACAAGAAGAGTCGTAAGATCCTCGAAAAGACCTGTGGGTTAGGGCCCACTCAAAAGAACCACCGCTAACAATTTAAAAGATAGATTGCGCCGTTGAATTAAATGGCTTGAATGAGATAGCATCCTCAAAAGAACTTGAGTGAATTGAGAATGGAAACTAGAATCTTCCGAGATATCTTCAACACTCCTAACAATTGAATAGCGAGAAATGGATGATTAAGAGATGCACCTACATGAGAAAGCATTTGAAACGATGAAAAGAATACGATCAACACTGAAAAATTGACTTAAATCTACCGGAGAAAAATATGAGGATGAAGAATGATGAACTTGGAGCTGTTGAGCATCTTCATGAGGGATCACCGATCGTAACATTGATTGAAAAGAGTGAAGTGACTTCACATGAATAAATGGATACTTGATTAAAATAAATGAGTCCTTAAGAAAAGGGTGGAGGGCGGAAAACAAACAACTTGGGTCGATGAAGTAACACCGCTGAGAAAAGGTTAGAATTGATCTCATAATGTTGGAATGATCGGATCCACTTGAAGAGAAGCACGCCGTTGGAAAAGAATTAACATGACGATCTCGATGATCAAGAAGGATTAGTATTCACATAGCAATATGAGAACACCATTTAGGAAAAATATGGAATCAACACTTTGCATTGAAGCAACTTGAATACCACAAAACGGAACAAAAACAAAGGATTTGGCTTGCGTATAAGTCAAACAAATACATATGATAGATCCCATATCGTATCATGTGTGTTGGAAAGATATCCCACGAGATACTTGAATTTCACCTATAAACTCCCAAACTTTCTGGTTATGCAATCTGGTGTTGGGGATACAGGGACACAAAATATATCACCCAAACTAACAATACCTAGATCCAATTGTATCCATCCTTCAACACATAACCAAGAAATCCTCGAAATCATGTAGCTCGACCTTCAAAAACATCCGTTATACAAGTCATGGCAATACTCCAAGACTCGCCTCAAGATCGGGCTATCGTGGTTATCTCACCAACAACTGCACAAAAGAGATTTCAATGTCGGTAAAACTCGTGTATTCCAGAATCGCAACGATAAAATTGTGACGACAACACCTCGGAGCTCAACTCCCGGACACCGCCACAACCCCTAAATCTCAGGAGGCACCAAGAACAATGTTCTCGCCACAAAACCATCGGAACGATTCCAAGATACCGCGTGATCCTAAAAAAATTTAGTGAAATTTGAGGAGAGAAAAGTCAAAACTCTACGTCAGATACCTCACCAGAGCGATTTAAGGACCGAGGAGTAAAATAATCCTACTCCGATATATAAAATCCTAAGACTCAAAACATTTTCCGTTCTAGACTCAACAACGCCAAAGAAACAATCAAGTAGGGGCTCCTAAGTCGGGAAGGCTCGACATTAACTTGTAACGCCTCGATGCGGCTATAAATCCCACGGTCAAGCACGACTTAGAGGCATAACCGCATTGAAAGCAATGTCGCAAGTGAGGTAATCTTCACACAACCCATGTAATACATAAGGAAAGAGATACATAGTTGGCTTACAATCGCCACTTCACACAATACATGAGTAAAGCATTACATCATACAGATACAATCAAGGTCCGACTACGGAACCAAAACAAAAGAAGACTACCCCAAATGCTACATGATCCCCGATCGTCCCAACTGGCTCCACTACCGATCAACTGAACGAAACAACACAAAGAACAAGATCTTCATCGAGCTCCTCCTTGAGCTCGGATGCATCACCCGCACGGTTTCATCGGCACCGCAAACTTGTTTTGAAGAATCTGGAGTCACAGGGACTCAGCAATCTCACACCCGCCAGATCAAGACTATTTAAGCTTAAAGGTAGGACAGGTAGTGGGGTGGAGCTGCAGCAAGTTTACTCAGCATATATGGTGACTAACATACGCAAATGAGAGCGAGAAGAGAAGGCAAAAGCACGGTCGAACAACTATGATCAAGAAGTGATCCCGAAACTACTTACGCCAAACATAACTCCAACACTGTTCACTTCCCTGACCACGAGAAGAGACCATCACGGTTACACACGCCGTTGGTGTATTTTAATTAAGATCAACTTCGGTTTTCTACAACCGACATTAACAAATTCCCATCTGCCACATAACCGCGGGCACGGCTTTCGAAAGATAATACCGCAGGGTGTCCCAACTTAGCCCATGATAAGCTCTCGCGATCAATGAAGGATATTCTTCTCCCGGAAGACCCGATCAGTCTCGAATCCCGCCACAAGACATTTCACAGAATAAAACAAGACCAGAAGCCGCCGGATGTGCCGACAATCCTGATAGGAGTCGCACGCATCTCGGTCTCGTGGCACACCGGATAAGTCAGCTCACGAGTAAAACCAGCCCTCGAGTTGCCCTGCAGTGGCCCCTGCAGTCGCTTCGGTTCGACCAACACTGAAGGAGCACCGCCCGGGGCTAAATAAAGATGACCCTCGGCTCCGGAAACCCAAGGGAAAAGGGCATAGGTGAGGCAAATGGTAAAACCAATGTTGGGCCTTGCCGAAAAGTCTTATTCAAAGCGAACTGTCAAGGGGTCCTATAAATCACCCGACCGTTAGGGACGCAAACTCCGGGAACATAACACCGTATGACGGAAACTAGGGCGGCAAGAGTGGAACAAAACACTGCATAAGGCCGAGCCTTCCACCCTTTACCAAGTGTATAGATGCATTAATTAAATAAGATATATTGTGATATCCCAACAAGTAAACATGTTCCAACAAGGAACAACATCTCCATGTTCCAACAAGGAACAAACTTCATCTTCACCGCAACTAACAACGCTATAAGAGGGGCTGAGCAAAGCGGTAACATAGCCAAACAACGGTTTGCTAGGAAAGGATGGTTAGAGGTTTGACATGGCAATGTGGGTGGCATGATATAGCAAGTGGTAGGCATCGAGCATAGGCATAGCAAAAGAGCGAGCAACTAGCAAGCAAAGATAGAAGTGATTCCGAGGGTATGGTCATCTTGCCTGAAATCCCGCAAGGAAGAAGAACGAATCCATGAAGAAGACAAACGGACGAAGTCGAATGAATCTCACAACTCCGAACGAAACGAAGCTAACGAGAGAAGCAAACCGAAAGAAGCAAACAACATAGTAAACAACCATCACATAAACATGTCATGATGCACCAACAAGTATGATGCATGTCCGGTTTAATGAGGCATGGCATGGCAATATGCACAAACAATCCTACAAATTAGTGGAGCTCAATATGCAACGAATTGCATATTGACAAAACACCACATCAATTATTTAGTTCACTCTTGTTTAGGCTACCCAACAATATTAAATGTTATTAAGCATGGCAAGGGGGTGAAGCATATGAAACTAACTATTTAGGCAAGATTAAATGAGGCCGAAACAACAACAACAATTCCGAAAAATCCTCATATGCATATTATGGATTCGGTACTGATCTGACCTAAAGCATATTTTAGAGTTGTTAAACAGCAAAATAAAGTGTACCATGTTAAACTAGGCATTTTTCACCCCATTTACATATATAATTTATTTAAACCGAAGTTACGGTTATTTAGTTATGAAATAAATCATTTTAGCATGGCATTTATGCAAATTAATGCAAACAACAATTTTAAACATTTTAATTGTTGTTATCATGATGCGGATGACATGTGCAAGTTTTATGCAATTTTTAAGAAAATGTTGACAAGAGCATTATGAAGCATTGTGTCACCGTGGAAGAAAGGTGCCACGGCAACTAATCCAAAATGATGCCACGGCAACATTTCGGTTCCGTAGCTCACGGAGATACCGTGCAAAAGAAGTGGGCGGAGCGGTCATGCAAGATGGTGGGTGATCCCGACACGGGTTCCCACGGAACGGTGGCATGGCAAAAGAGGGCATCGCAAGGATGATTCAACACGTGCAAAACTCGAGCATCTCATACATGCAAGGGCATCTCATCGCGGTCGCTCGGGTTATACCTTCGGATCGCTCAAACGGGACGGAAAGCGCCAGAGGGAAGTAGTCGCTCACGGACCGACGATAGTGGTACATCTCAGACGCTCGGGCGCCGCCGTAGTTGTACACGTAGTGGAAGTCGGGCGAGTCGAACTTGGGGTACTTGGTGAATCCACGAGTCGCGCATGTGGTCGAGAGGTACTTGGCGATCGTCGGGTACTTGTCGATCATCATGGAAGTAGTTGTTCACGTTTTGGAGTTGAACTTGCCGCCGTGGTACATGGGTCTTCCGAACTTGCCGTATTGACGAAACGGCGGGGTACTTGTCGCTTCCGGTTCGGTGGTCGCCGGACTTGGTTTTTCCGCATGACTCCACGGTTCCCGGGTAACTCAGCGATGGCCTTGGCAAAGAGGCGGCAGCATCGAGGAGGCAGAGGCGCTGAACGAGGGTCCGCGCTGGGCTGCTCGGATCTCGCCGAGTCGATTTAACGGCGCGCGCCATGGCAGGGCTTGAGCCCTGGTCCCCGCCGCTGGTCGGTACGGCGAGGGAAAGGAGCAGGGCCGACGGAAGGTGCAGAGGAGGTGCAACGGGGTGACGCGAGGTTGCAAGGGAGGCGGCGACGGAGCAAGGCGGCACGGGCGGCCGGACTTGGCGCAGGGAGGCGCGCATGGCAGGGGCTGATGAAGCTTGGCGGCCGGAGGGAGCACCGTGGCGCAGCGCTGCTGGGTCACCACATCCGCAGGCCGCGCGTGGCTTTGGCGTGGGAGCCGAACGGAGGCGGGCGAGGTGAGGACGACGACGAACGGAGAAGGAGTTGCAGCTACGGCGAAAGCATCGAGGGCCACGGGCGAGGTGCTCGAGGAGCCTTCCTCGGCGCCGGGCGACGGGATTTGGCGAGGAGGAGAGCGGTCGCGCCCTGGTGCTGCAGAGGAGGCGCGAAGGCTGCGTAGGGGGGCCGAGGGAGAAGAAGGGCGGTGGCGGCGGCGAGGGAGAGATCGAGAGGAGAGATGGGATCGGGGATCGAGAGGTAGATGGGAAGGACGAAGGATCGGGAAGGAGGCGCAAGGCACTGGAGGGAGGGAACGAGAGGAGGAGATGGATCGAGGGGAGGCTGGGCCTGGGGCCTAGGGTTACAAGCTGGGCTGCCGGGCCATGGGCCTTGGGAGGCCGCAGCTAGAGGCCGCCCAAAGGAGAAGAAGTGGCCAAGGCCTTGTTGACTCTCTCTCTTATATTACTTAGCGTAAAAACCAATAAAGAGAGACAAAAGAAAGAGAGGGTTAGGGAAAAATTTGGGAACGAGGACAATTTTCCTGACTCATAAAAATGTGAGGAATTTAACAAAATGGCCCAAGGATTTTGGTGGATCTCCGAAAATGATGAAATAATATTGGCAAGGTTTTGAGAACAACTCGAGCGTAAAAGGCATGGGATTTATTATGCAAGTGGGTTATGGTGATTCCAAACAATGGAATATTTTATTATAGCTCCCTAATAATATTGGGAGGGTATGTTATAAAGAGAAATCACCATGTGAATCCTCGGTTTAAATGGATCAAAAATCCATACAATTTATTTAGTTGAGTTGCAAAAATTGAATGGCATGATGGCATGATGACATGATGCAATGCAAGAGATGACATGATGAATGCACAAACAAAACAAATCACATGGCAAAACTCGAAACCCCGAAGGCAATCAAGCTCGGTCTTGGGGCCACATGGAGGTTGAAGATAAACCGCATGCCCTTGATTTCAGATCCAACGGCTGCAAAATCGACCGACCAGATATGAAAAGTCACGACCGACGTAGCCTCACTTTGCTAGTGCTCAGTTTCGACAAGAAAATTCAGTTTCGGCGCTTAAGTTCAGTTTCGACGCTAAGTTCAGTTTCGGCGCTAAATTCAGTTTCGGCGCTTAAGTTCACAGATGAGCGGCTGATGTATTTTACATCTAGCACTTTGTGGTTATGTATTTTACGCCATGTATTGAGATGCTATTAGAATTCCACCAGGTTAACGTTGTTCGTTGTCTCTCTTGTCCTCGCTTCAGCCTCGCCGTCAGACAACTCACCGGAGCTGCTCCAACGACGTAAACCCTCCATCACAGCGAGCAGTACTGGGTCCTTCTCCGACGCCTAAGATCTTCTTCCTCCTCCGACAGCCAAGTTAGCCGGAGCATCCTCACCGCCAACCCAATCACGCTGAGATCGACATGGCTTCGCCAAAGAGGTTGTACACTTGTTGCATCTCTTTTTTACTCTACATGTTATATATATTGTCCATTGAGCACTCGTAGTAACGGGAAATACGATTATTTTATCCTACATATGACAAGAAGTGAGGTACCAGGAAACTTAGCTATCCGTGATGAACTCTCTTGAATGCCATCATTATTTATCTCTCGCGTGTTTGAGTTGTGCATTTGTCGATGGGCCCTGGAGTTGAGCTAGTATGGCAAGGCCTGGGTCCAAAGTAATAGAAGTAGCACACAAACATTTTTTAGTGTAGGATTTTCCTTGCTGAAGCTCGCCTACTAGAATCGCCAAGGCTTGAAAGGAAAAGTGAATGAAAACATTGAATTGGAAAGTTTTATGGTACCACTTTTCATGAATTTGGTGCAAAGGAATGGAGCAAAGGAAAACTGAGGATTTGTTCCTTTAGTGTCTCCTTGAAAGAAAAACCGAGGAATTCTAATTTCCACTTCTCCTCCTTTTCATATTCCTATTCATCAAGCACAAGACTAAGAGATAGTAGCATAATAGCATTATAACCGACATTTTATTGTGGTTTGACTTAATCTCACCATGCTTTTTTGCATCTTCCGATCTTCCAATTGTTGTGAATCAAACACCCAGATTGGCAGTAAATCATGTATTTTAAATTCTCTGCTTTGCACGCATTCCTATCCTATTCCTGTCTATTTCCTATCCCCGCATTGTTGGAATCCTCAAATTCAAACAAGCCCTTACTTAATTACTTCACATGATATGTGTCAAAGAAAACCTTGTGTGGTTTGTCCTGCCTCGCGCGCACTGTGCTCCACCCTAGCTCAGCTGCCCAACGACGGAAGGGTTCACCACAGCAGGATCCACTCTCCGACCGTCTTTCGCCGCCGATCTTCTTCTCTACCGCAGCCACGATAACCGCATTACCATCATCAACTAAGCAGATGACCTTGAGGACTACACGGTCCGCAAGAGAGGTCGCACTCTTCGTGGTTCCGCTACATTATGCGCCGCTTAATATGATGACATGCTACATTATCGTCGTGTTCACCTATTTGACTCGAGTCAGTCCAAACTAATGCTGAAAATTGAGTTTTTAAATGGTTGTGGGTACATATTGGGGCAGCAATCAAGACTAGCTGTCTACTATCCGTTAATCTCCTGTGTACTATGAGTTTCATGTTGGGTGCAAACAAACATTAAAGGAGCCATTATCCGTATTTTTAACTAAAGCTATTATCCGCCGCTATCATTGGTTTTGGGTCTATCCACGCTTGCTACCATCACTGGATTTGTGCATGCACTCCTTACATAATCTCACTATGTTTTATTCCTATGCATGCCGCTTATTGTACACAATGGAATTGATCATGTAGAGCAAAAGAGACGAGCCTTATGTGGCAATAAAATTTCATGCGACGCCGCTTCATGGTGGGCGCAAAGGCAGCCCCTCCACCCATTTCGGATCATAATCAAGAGGAAGATAACTGTTCGAGGGGGGTTCGTAGGAGAAGACCACCCTATTTACCCCATGAGGTCTTCGCCTAACTTGGCATGCCGATGTTGGTAATATCATGCATATGGTGCCCCTGCATTGCTTATCGATACATTAAAGATGTCATCCGCTTAGTTTAGACATTCTTTGTGTCAATGCCATCTGCTTAGTTTCTTTATCGATATGTGAATCATGCAATGCCATCTTGTCTAGCCAGCATCATATGTGAATTTTGCAATGCCACCCTGGTTAGATACCATCTTATATGTGAATTATATCATGCCATCATTTTTATTACGTGTTAAATTTGTCAACAATTTTAGTACATTCAATTACTCTTCCCTGCATCACCATTCGCATGGTCATGGAAAAATCTGGAGTGGAAACAAGGTCTTCAGAGCGCATAATGCTATCTCGACGAAGCGCATGTCTTGTTGGTTACCGATATCTCCTCGAGCAGGATTCAAAGATGATGACCAATATATTCCCCCAAGGTGCATGCCCTAACTTGGCAGGGTTATGTTGCTCATATCGCATGTATGGTATCTTGCATTGCTATGTCATTTGCTTAGTTTAGACATGCTTTGTGTGAATGCCACCTGCTTAGTGTCTAATTACCATATATGTGAATTATGCAATGCCATCTTGTTGCAAGACATTATATATATATGAATTATGCAATGCTATCTTGTTGCAAGGCATTATGTATGGGAATTATGCAATGTCATGTTGTTTAGGCAAGCGCCACATATGTGAATTATATCATGTCATTCTTTTTTGTATTTATCATTGCTTTTGTCGACAATGTTCCTATATTCAATCGCTTCTTCCCTGCATCAGCCATTTGAATTGGTGATGGAGAAATTTGAGGAAAACAAGGTCTTCAGAGTCGATAATGCTACTCGTCAAGCGATATCTTGCTGGTTACAGATAGCTCTTCAGAGGAGGATTCAGAGGCGATGACCAGTCCTATTATCCCCGAGGTGTATGCCACACTTGGCAGGGTTATATTACTCATATAATGCATATGTTGTATTGCAATGCTTAGTTTTTACATCATATACACACTATTGAATGCCATCTCCTTAGTTGACACATCATATATGCGATTGCCCTCCTGTCACTTCCTTAGTATATAAATCATATATTTGAATTATGTCATACCATGATGTTTACATAGACAAGATGTATCTGAATTATGGCATGCCAACCCATTTTCTAAAGACATAATATAGTTATATCATCTCATCCTGCTTACATAGTCATCATATTTGAAATTATGTCATTCTATCCATGAATTATATCATGCCATCATGTTTCCATCGATTTACATGTTTGTGATTTATGGCATGCCAACCACTTTAATAGACACATCGATAGTTATATCATGTCATCCTGCTTGCATAGTCATCATATTTTGAAGTATGTCATTCTATCCTGCTTAGTTAGCCATCATACATGTGAAATTGTGTCATGCTATCCTGCTTAATTAGCCATCATATATGTGAAATTATGTCCTGCTATTCTGTTTGCTTAGACAACATAAATATGAATTATTTCATGCCCTGTTTTCTTCCCTACTATCCATTGCACCTGTCTATCTTACAATATCTGTGCATTCAATTACTTTTCTTGTCTATCACCATTTCAATTGAGGGAGTGATGGCAGATCTGTGGGAGTAAAAACACGGTCTTCGTAAAAGATCGTGCTACCGTCGATGCAGATAGAACCACGGTTGTACTTGCCCAAGAACCAGCCCCACCACACATAACCCACACTCATGCAGATTGTATCCCTATCCGTTGGACAGAGAACCGTGTACACCCTTCTAACCCCAACCCCAAAGCAGATAGACACCCAGCCTGCTGACACAAAGATCGCTCCACCACAGAGCACCCAAACATGAGCAGTTAGTAAGGCAACCGCAGTGCCCAAATCATGAGGACCACCCACCAACCCAAGTCAATGCTTAAAGCAGAAGAAGAATTGTTCTAGGTTAGGTTCCATAGCTATGGATCATACTACTTTGCTCTTGCATCATCAGATGCATCGATACCAACCAATTTCAAATTCAAGGATGCAATTGAAACTCCAATGGCGCAAATGTATGTTTGAAACCTGTTTCTTCAATGTGTTTGGGTGTTTGCTGTTGTAACTTGCTCTATGTTGATTTCAGTTTCAATTGAATAAATAGTTATGTTCTCATGCCATGCACATTACAAGTGTTGTTATTGTTGTGTAGTTTCCCACAGCTTATATTCCGCCTATGCTGCTTTGTCTTAAATAGATATGATTCGAATCAGATATATCTTGATTTGGCAACATAAACTAGAATGATAAAGACCATACAAAGGACCATACTACATAGATATATGTTTGTTTCATGCTGTTATCCCGTCCACCTTACTACCGAACTGGTTTACAAAATGAGTTTCATATACTACATTAACCTGAGATGTGTTTGTTTGTTTCACTTTTAGAATGCGGATAAAATATTGGAGAAGAGTACCTTGTTATGCAATGGTAAAGGAAATAATGCGATAAGGTTCAAGATAGTGAGACATCCCTGTTGGTCTCCAAGAAAGCTGATAAAACTATATCAAGACATCGAGACAACCCCAAAGTCCTGTCTTGATGTAGTGTTCGAAAGTTATCGGTTACCATCGCCGGCACCAAATTTCTTCAACTCGTTGTTCGAATCAGTTCGCTTGAGTCTCAACTTCAAGTTGAAAGACATCGATCGGGTTATGCGACAGAAGTCAAGGACCGAGGAAGTCCCCGCAGAATTCAGATGCATACTTTCGTGCAACAAAGAAGTTACCGGAGGACTTAAGCGCCAAACAAGAGAAAGTTAATAAGCTTGCTAAGCATCTTGCCAGCATTATGGGTACCTGTGATATTGTTTCTTGAGCTCTTTGAAGTGGTTTCAGTTCGACTTGTTTTGCTGCGCGCTTATATGCTGCTGTGTTCCCTATATTTGCACTGGTGGCGAACTTTGATTCCTAGTGGATGTAATATGTGTAATAGCCGTGATAGCCTAGTGTAAGTTGCTTGCTTATTTATTTCCTTGTTGTCTTGTTTATTTGTTTGCTTGTAGTCGCAATTCTTTTTCTCGCGATTTGTTAGTGGCTGCAATAACCTATTTTTTAAAACTAGGCCACAATAACCATGGGCTAATATTTACCGTAGTGACACGGGCCTCCTACGGGCTGTATAAACAATGGGCCTTCTACGGGTCAGAGAAACAATGGGCCTTCTATGGGTCAGAGAAACAATGGGCCTTCTACGGGTCAGAAACAACGGGCCTTCTACGGGTCAGATCCTCAATGGGCTTTATACGGCCGAGATGATCGACACAAACATGGGACAAACAGATCAAGATTTCGCCGTAAACGGGCTAGAGTTGAATTGTCCGCTCATGGGCCACCATAACGGGCCATCGCATAGGACGATTTGATGACGCTATGAAAACAACCCAACGATTAATGGACCACAAACGGTCGATCAGAATCACGGGCTGAATTTGGCCCACAAGCGTAAAATGACAAGAATGGGCCGTAAGTAAACGAATCGCCGAAATGAGCCCAAGAATAAATGAGCTCGAGAAGGCCGAAAGATAACATGGCTGGAAACGCCCAACGGAATAACGGGCCGTTAATGGGTATAAAGTGATACGCTGTTTTTACGGGCCGCCACCACGGGCCGTTAATGGGTGTAAAGTGATATATCGTTCATTACGGGCCGCCACCACGGGCCGTTAATAGGCCAAGAGTTACATAGGGCCTCATATGGGCCAAAGACGCCATGGGCCATACATGGGCCGGCGAAAACGGGTCGAATCATATTGATGGCCCAGATAACGCCATTAGGCCTAATTCAATAGGTGTAACGGGCCTTGGGTTAGCGGGTGTAAATGGGCTATATGCTAACAAAGCCGTTAACAAGTTTATGGGCCGCCCGCCACCTTGACCAAGTCAAACGGCTGGCCTTTTCATGGGAATGGGCCTCATGTCGCGTAACGGTCGACGATCATAGGCGCCTTCGTCCAATGAGTGGATGACATCCGTCCCAAACGATGAGCCGACACGCGTTTCCTCCACCAATCATGATTTTACATGTGGAAAATCCCCATTGGTCGGGTTGTTAACGGGTTATCGGATCCAAAACCAGACCCGATAGCTTAACAGCCGCCCGCTACTTGCGGATGCCACGGTTGGTCACCCTTGACGTAAAGCACTTATGTGATGCGCGATTTATCGTCATGGAAGTGGAAACTTCCGTGATGATAATTTTGGTAATGTCATGGAACACTTCTACGACAAAGACATGTTTGACTATCTTGATTCGTCATAAAATCGCCATGGATGTACATGCATGATGAAAACGCGACCCATCGTGGACAAACACGATCATCACGTATGTATTTTTGTAGTGTTGACAGGGAGCATGTTGGGGCACGCCTTAATGATGTCAATCACCTCTTGGAACCCCACCACCTGATTGGCCTCCCATGAGATATGTCCTTGTTATGCGCGCAAGAACCTCACCAGCGCCTTTTCTGACGGAATCGAGGCCGCACCTATGGTAATGGTGGCTCCCGAGGGTCCGCCTCATTGACCGGCACCTGCTTGGTTTCCGCCTTTGTCTTGGGTGAACAGCTGCTTCTTCTGGTAGGCGGACCTTCTTGGCTTTGGGTACCGGGCGCCCGGGCTGCGCCGCCGCCGGGTCTTGAAGGCAAGCTTGAGTGTCGTTATGGCCTTTGGTGTCCCCTTGATGGTGAGGACGCCTTGCTCCCGTGCATTTTCATGAGGTTGTAGGTCGGGTGAGTCGCCACCATGAACTGGCGAGAGCTGGGTACCCGACGATGACGTTGTACGGGAGGCCGATGTGGGCGGCGTCGGTCGACCAGCTCTGGTGCGGTAGTTGTCGCATTGCCAAGGTGACTGGAAACGGATCTGTCCCTGCAGAGTGGGCAGCGCCGCCACCAACTCCCCGAGAAGGGCTTGTTGAGACCGAGCCGCCGAAGCGGCACGTGAAGAAGGTCAAGGCCTCCATGGAGAGGAAGTTGAGGCCGCACCGCCGCCGATGAGGGTCTTGTACAGCCACATTGCAGATGGTGGGCATGCGGAGCATTGGGAGCATGCCCGAGCAGATGGTGGAGTCGGATGGTCTTCGAAGGTGAGGTCGGTCTCGCTGCAGCCCAACTCGGCGGAGCTCCCCGGCGCTGGAAGCGCCCCAACTGACTGTAAGAACGGCTTGACGTGGCGATCAAGGCGGTGCTTGAGAGCCGCACAGCAGGGCTGCGATCGCATGGTGCGCCGCACCGCCAGAAGCGAGCAGCAGTGAAGAGGTCGCGAGTTCCCCCGTGACGCCACCATGGATCCGTGGAGGTTGAGCAGCCAGCGCGTGGTTTCGCCGGGCGAGGGCCATGGGGAACCAGTTGGCCATGACCTTGTCGCCGCTTCGCCTCGAGGACGGCCTCTCGACGCCAAGAGGAACGACGACGGGTCCGCCGCCGTCCGAAGCGCGGGCGGCATCTCCGCCTGAACTGGTGGCCATCGCACCCGCCGCAGGGGGTCGGGCTTGAAGCCCTCGCCCCATCGCCAACACCGCCGCAGGAGCAGATGGCGGGCACCCGCCATGGGGGGCGTGGCGGCGCGGGCGAGGACGGTGGAGAGAAGCTACGACACACCCCTACCGGCGTACAAATGTCGGATGTTGGGTTCCGCAAAACCCTTAAGGTTCAACTCGCGCGTAGTTCTTTCCTCCCACCGATCCATGATCTAGCTCGCTAAGATCTCATAGACGGACTCGACGCACTCGCAATACGTAAAGACACGAGATTTATATCGTTCGGGCCACCATTGTGGTGTAATACCCTACCCAAAGGTGTGGTGGTGGATTGCCTCTGGGCTGATGAAGAACAAAGATAAGGGGAAGAACAGCTCTTGAGGTTGAGGTGTTCCCTGCTCGTGGACTTGTGGATGAGAACTCGATCAGTTCAACCTGCCCCACTGTGGTGGATAGCTCTACTTATATAGGCCCCGGTCCTCTCCCCAAATATTGAGCTGGAAGGAGCCAACAATGCCGGGCGATTTGAAAGGGGACAGCTAGTACAAGCTATCCCGACAAAGCGGTTACCGCAAAGGCTCGTGGTGACGCCTGCCTTGGGCTCCATGGTGACCTCCGCCTTGCCGCCCTGCTGGTCTTGGTCTTGTTGCACCAATATGGAAACCTTTGCTCGATGCCTCGGTATTGCTACCGCGCTTGCTTCCTTAGCACCAAAGAGGAAACAAGGACGCCATGCGGCAGGCTGGGCGCTACCGGTGCCGATCATCATGGCTCACGCCCGGCGTGAGCCTCGTGAGGTTTGCTCGCCTTGATATCTCCGCCTCGCGAGGCAGCCTAGTGAGACCGCCTCCCAGGAGGTCTTATGTCGTCCGCCTCATGAGGCTTGCCTCGCGAGGGTCTTGAATGCTTTGTTGATGAAGATGGGCCGATAAGCCCGCTTAGCATAGCCACGCCTGGGCCGCAGGCAGCAACCTGGGACCCCTGCTCCAAGACGCCGACATAGGCCCAATGCCGGGAGGTGCCGGAAAGCCTACCCCCGCAGAGGACCCATGGTCACCGAGGGGCTACCGGGCGCCCCTTTGCCCCTTGGTGTCGCCTGTAGACTGTCGCCCCAATGATGGTCGAGGGTGGCGCAAGGTGGGCCTCGCCCTGGCGATATGAAGTAAGGCTCATGCCTGTGAAGATCGCCGCCCGTGACACTCTCACGTAATAACGAGTGGGCCTGACACGCCTGAGCCTCAAGAGAGCCGCCTCGGCCCCCGGCCCTCCCACGCCCTAGTGGCAGCACTTATAACACGCCTAAGATGCACCCTATCCTAAAGGAACTCAAGGTCCCACTAGGATAGAAGCGCATCTTGAAGACGCTTTTGCAAGGTGGATATCATTACATCAACATTACATAATAGTGGGGATACATACATAAGGCACAAATGCCACAAGAATACATCAACATCATAAATAAGATCAACATCCGACTACGGATGAATCATAAATGTAAACTCAAACAATATCCACCTCGCTAGCCCAGGCCGACCGAACCTATCCCCGATCAAGAAGAAGCGTAAGAAGAACTCCAAAGCAAGCAAACATCACTCAAGGCCATGATCATCGCAAACCTGTACCTCGCAATCGTTGGTAGTAACTGTGAGCCACGAGGACTCAGCAATCCCATTACCATTGGTGTCAAGACTAGCAAAGCTTAAAGGAAAGGGAGGGTAAATGGTGAGGTTGCAGCCGCGACTAAGCATATATGGTGGCTAACATACGCAAATGAGAGCGAGAAGAGAAACAAAGGAATGGTCGCCAACTAGTAATGATCAAGAAGTGATCCCGAACTCCTACTTACGCCGACATAACCTGTAAACCGTGTTCACTTCCGGACTCCACCGAGAAGAGACCATCACGGCTACACATGCGGTTGATGCGCTTTAGTTCGGATCCGTGTCAAGTTATCTACAACCGGATATTAACAAATTCCATCTGCCACATAACCGCTGGCACGCTCTCAAAGTTTATACCGCAGGGTGTCCTAACTTAGCCCATGATAAGCTCTCGCGATCAACGAAGGATATTCTTCTCCCGGAAGACCCGATCAGTCTCGAATCCGCCACAAGACATTTCGACAAAGAATAAAACAAGACCAGCAAAGCCGCCCGATGTGCCGACAAACCCGATAGGAGCTGCACATATCTCGCTCGTGGCAACACCGGATGAGACTAGCTACGAGTAAAACCAAGCCTCGAAGTTTCTGCAGGGCCCCAAGAGTAGCTCGGTTCGAACCAGCACTTAGAGAAGCACCGCCCGGGGCTAATAAAGATGACCCTTGGGTTGGCGGACCCAAGGGAAGGGTATAGGTGGTGGTGAGGCAAATGGTAAAACCAAGGTTGGGCCTTGGCCGAGGAGTCTTACTCAAAGCGAACTATCAAGGGGGTCCCATAAACCACCCAACCGCTGTTAGGGACGCAAAATCCGGGAACATAATACCGATATGACGGAAACTAGGGCGGCAAGAGGAACAAAACACAAGGCATAAGGCCGAGCCTTCCACCCTTTACCAAGTATATAGATGCATTAATAATATAAGATATATTGTGATATCTCAACAAGTAAACATGTTCCAACAAGGAACAACGCTCCATGTTCCAACAAGGAACAAACTTCATCTTCACCGCAACTAACAACGCTATAAGAGGGGCTGAGCAAAGCGGTAACATAGCCAAACAACGGTTTGCTAGGAAGCGCAAAAGGTTAGAGGCTGACATGGCAATTTGGGAGGCTTGAGGAACAAAAGATAGGTAGCGCAGCATAGTGATAGAACGAAGCAACTAGCATAGCAATGATAGTAATGAGATCCAAGGTGACGGTCATCTTGCCTGAAATCCCGCAAGGAAGAACGAGTCCATGAAGAAGATGAACGGGCGAGTCGAACGAATCCTCACAATCGCAATATTATCGGAACCGAGAAGCAACACCGAAAGAAACAAACAACATGGTAAATGCACAAGCATAAACATGGCATGATGCACAAACAAGTATGATGCATGTCCGGTTTAATGAAGCATGGCATGGCAAAGTGCAACAAACATCCTTCAAATTATGGAGCTCAATATGCAACGAGTTGCATATTGACGTAAACACCACATTCGAAGTTATTTAGTTCGCCTCGCTTAGGTACTCAACAATATTAAATGTTGTTAAACATGGCAAGAGGTGAAACATAATAAAACTACACTATCTAAGCAATTTAAATGAGGCCGAACAACAAACAACAATTCCGAAAATCCCCATGTCCATAT